>JAOTQE010112999.1:0-24991 GCA_025631205.1 Nesometra sesokonis
ACCCGGGACCTTCTGCTTGATATGCAGACGCCTTTACCACTTAGCCATTGGGACTAACGTGGCGAGTTCAAGTTCGAGTAGAATGCAACTCCTTTCACAATCAACATGGTACATCACGTGAACAACACTAGTCTGCACTCAGCAGATTATAGAAATAATATGGTCACATTATCAAATACCTAATCACAGCATTAACTGAACAAGTCATTATGATAGTACACATCTGACAGATCAGTGTAGACTTTGAGTCAGCAATTACACTTGGCTGAAACGTTTTAATCTTACATTTCAATGTTTGTTGTAACATTGAATATTATGACAATCGTTAAATGGTAATAACATGCATCTACTGATGCGTGAGGTATTTCATTCCTTTACAATATATAAAATGTAAACAAAAAAAGCACTACTTGAGCTAATGTTTACAACGGATGTACGCAAAATAGCATTGCAAATCCAAATACTGTAATACGCTCACAAAATTAACACTTGTTGGTCAGTATTTTGGTAGGTTTGCTGGTTTATTACCGTCAATCAAAGTACAACAAGATTTTTAAGTACAAACATGTTTTTTGAAATGACAAAATTATCTATGAATATGGTGGAAGTGGTTATGACCACTTTGATTACTAGGCCTCAAAAAGTATGACTTTACTCTGCCGCCACCATGAAAAACAGCCCCACTCGATTTGTTTTTAGTGAAAAATATATCAATTTACAAAATCCTTTAATTTTGACAATGTAACTCAAATCATCAGGTTGGAATGTGCTTCATAACACAATCATGTGTCTGGTGAGTACAGTATGTTACCATGTTGTTATTAAAACATCTTCAGTTTGCTTGATTAAGTTTTACACAGCTTTAAAAAAAAAGAAAATTGTCCACCACTACATACAATTTTAAAAAGCATCAGGGCATGGAGCATAGCTTCATGTGGTCAAGGTATTAAAATACTTGTATGCCTTTTAAGAATAAGTATGATGGATGATAATATAGCATGATTATATAGATTATTATATGTGTACAGCCAGACCAAAACCAGGCGTTTGTCGGCAGGAAGAGATTTGTGTAAAATTCTCCTGAATGTGTAAAACATGTATTTTGACACTTTTTACATTTTCATCTTATCGTATAGGAAATTTATCATAGATTTGCAAAATGTATGTAATTTGATGCAATTTCATATAAAAATTGGTAAAAATTACAAAAAAAATTGAGGCCTGTATTTTTGTATTTCATTAGGTCCTAGTGGAAACAAAAAAAGTTTATTTAAATGTCATAATTGACCATGTTATTAAACTCCAATATTAATGAAATTTTTGCAGTTTATGGAGGACTAACAATTTAATAAGTGTTCCAAATTTCAAGGTCAAAGCTGCTTATCTTGAAGGTAGTTTATTGAAGGACACAATGTACCCCTATGTACCAGCACATTTTAAACTTCCTTTTTGTTGAACTGTTGTTTATCTTTGTTTGCCAATTACTCTGTAATTAATTGAATTCTACAGCCTATATGTTATGTTTTTAAATGCTCATAACTCTGTAAGTACATGGACAATTTTAATAATCTATACATCAATATGAAGCTTATTTTATCTATATTTTTATTGTACTACAAAAACTCAAAATTGAAAATTTCCGACAAAAGCCTGGTTTTGATCTGGCTGTACACATATATTGATTTTGGTGATGATGAGAATAACAATTATGATGAAAATGATGGATAGAGACTAAAAATCGTTCTCTTGGTACTGTACATGCCACTATAATACATTTTGGTGGGATAGCTGAGCAAGGCTACATTGATTTTCACAATATAAATATATTTAATATTAAATCTACAATTAAATAATGTACACACCGTACATCTCAAAAATCATTTCCATGCTTCAACATACACTTGTTGAATTTTTATCTCAATATAAACAAACCAACAAAACATGAGTAAACTATGTATTCTGTACACCTTTCAAATCGGTACCGAATCCCCACCATCTGGTACTACATGATCATGACACATAAAATATGTACAGTATATAGTATCTCACCTCAGGAAGTTAATGTTTTACATGCTTTTAGAATATGTCCTCTGATATTCCAGGAAGCTTTTTTGGAGGTAGTGGTGTTCTACTCTATCTATACACTACAGTGTATCTGCCGTACCATACTCGTGTGCAGAGTATCCTATGACATTCTATGGATGTACACATAAAGACTGAATAACATCCCTGGACACCATGCAATATGGTACCTCATTAGATAAATTTGTATTACCTGGAAACAATGTTACATGGAAATCTCTTGAACTAACAAGGGGCGTTAATCCACTTAACTCTCTATTCTACGACATTGTTTCGGCTAATAAAGAACCCACTTTGTCCATTCCTTTGGTCCTATGGATTTGGTACTGACAATTCTGAAAATAATGCCATGAACATCACTTTTTCAGTCTTAGACTTTAGTCCTGTCGGTCGGAGCAAAAAATACAGTGATTAACTACATAGCGAACGATTTATGACTACGTTGCTCATGTATTGGATACATTTCAAGACATATTTCGACAGAAACGAGATTTATCAGTGAATTTTCAGTATGTAGTATACTGAAATGATCCGTTATCTATAAACATTTTAAGACGCCAATTAATAAAAATGCCACAGATGTCCAGTTTTTTAGAACTAGAAAGAATAACTTTCTCCCTTGTTTGTGTTCTCTTGAGTGAGCAGTTGTGAGCACCAAAAATATTCGCCTATACAGTAGCTAAATATATTTTTTGATACGCACTCGGGCGATAACCAGAAAGTAGGTGTACGAAATTTATGTTTTCATACTCATGGCCAATATCGACAGATCAATATCTGTCATTTGATGCAATTTAAAATCTATAGAATCTTTTATATTCAGTCAATTGACATTTGTTGATAAAAGCAACAAAAAGGAAGTGATCATGACTTTGAAAAAGCCAAACATACTACAAAATAATTAGCTTATTGTAAGACTGTGACTGAAGTGGCAGTACCGAACGTTATATCCTTTGCTGTAAGTTTTAAAAGTTTTCCATGTACTGTAATATCACTGTTCCCTGGTGTTACACACAAGATATTCCTTATTATTATACCCACGAATCAAAAACAGTATAACATTCTGTACCTCATTTTGGTATGTATGGCCACACAGAAAAAAAGAGTTCTGCCAAAACAAACATGCACCACTGGTGCCTCGCAAATACATTTCGAAAACAAAATACAGTATAGTACAGTACATTATAAAAACAAATGTTTCCATACAAGAATTGTACCTTCTGTCATTCTCTTCATATTGCCAATGTATATAGGTACACATTACAAATACTATCAATAATTGAATACAGACTATTATCATACATGCATTGCCAATGCCCTTATTAAAAAAACTTCCTCTTAAATCTTAACATTTTATACTATTAATCTACACAGGGAACAGGTAAATTAAATGGAATACTCTCGAACAGAACATCAAGGTTACAATCCTCGGAACCGCTAATTGCATTACGTAATCAACAGATAAGCAATAGCTGCCTCGACTAATGGTCTAGGTCTATGTTAAGCCAAGCTAGGCCTAGGATAGGGTATGCCGTCGCTAGGGCTTGCACTAAACGTATTAATATTGCAATTTAATATACTACTGAATATTAGGCCTAGTATTAGTTTTAGCATTAATATTTATTTGAAGCAGACATGTTATGTAAATAACTCAAAATGAATATGAGCAAGACGAAAATTTGGCGTGTGGTTTACCCAAAAAAAATGGGCGACTTTGATGGAACATGGGTCTAGTAAACGCTGAATATATCTGGTAGCCACAAATGCTCGCTCACAGGACCTTGATCATTTGAAAGATAAAATATTAAATTTTAATATATCAAACCTCAATTGTGAGCATTTGTGGCTTTGGATAATATAATGGTCTTAAAATGTAAGTAATTTAACACAATGCTTTTCAAAAAATGACTTCAATCTGTGTAAATTTAGTAAAATTTTGCTGAATGTTTATGGGAAACGCATCTAAAACATCTGTGACGTAGTCTCCAATCAGTCGTATATATTCAATTGCTGTATATTTGTTTAAAAATACAAAAATAGCTCAACATGAAAACGACAGGTTTGGAGTCTAAGACTAAGAACTGATATTGAGGGTGGTATTTTTGTTACCGTGCCTATGGATCAAAGGGATGGACACAGCAGGTTTTTTAATTGGCCAAAACCATAGGTCAGAATAGAGAGTAAATTGAATTAACACGGCTCGCTAGTTCGAGAGTTTTCCATGTAATTTAAGTGTTCCCTGATTCTACACAAATGAATCCTTGGTCGAACTTTAAGCTTAGACAAAATTTCACAACTACTGATGTCATAATATTTGTAAAGAACTCTAGGTACATTCTCAATTCTACATAACATTTTGTTGGTTTCCAATTTGTTAAAGTCACGTAACATAAAATTTAATGCAACTGCACGCTATTACTGTACAACAAAACATGTACAACAATTCATGGTAACATTTGTATTTGGTTGTATAATCCAACATTTTTAAATCAATTGCGACATTGTAATTTCATAAAAGCAAACTAAAAATTCTCTGCTATTAAATGGCTCTATAGAAGAAAATCTCCCAGTACAAATTCAATTTAACCATTTATGCACACATTTATTTTCTATTTATCTGGACATAGCAATGTTTTTTTTATTTTTCAGACAACTGACATTTGTTTTCTTGAGAGCATTTTCTAAGTATGAAGCCGCTTGAACCCTTGGTTCATCTCGCAAGGAAAATTGCTTTAAATACATAAAATTATTCATGCATGCCATTTCATACTTAACTATAATAACCCTTCTGAAAAATAGTTCCAATTAAAGATTTCTAATATTTTTAATGAAATCATTAAAATACAAATGATTTACATTTCAAAATACAGAACACTTACAACAATTTCACATTTTTCTAATACTGAACGTAAAACAAAAATTGGTCAACAATTCAAGAGTTTTCACATATTAATACAGTAATATATAAGTTTTTAATAAAATAAAAAAAACAAAACAATTTAGACAACAAGGGCTAAAATTATTTCTTGTAAAAGTCTAGCATTTTTAAATTTTTCTTCTTAAAATAAATTACGAAATTTAATCATGAAAACAAACTTCTTTCACCAATCTTCTTAAAATATTACGTTAATTAAGATATTAAATAAAAATACAACAAAGACTTCATATTTTCTGTCAAAGATTGTTAATTTTAATAAGCAAGAGTTAAGTATTGTTTAAAACAATGTAATCAATAAATTTTAATTATTGTACTACACAATTTCAGACAATTTATATTGCTATTTAAGCACTGAAATTGTTGTGTTTTATTTGGTTTATTTATAGAAATAATTCAGGTATATAATATTTGTTTTTGGTATCTCTTAATTTATATGTAAATAACAATTAATTTAGCATATCAATATAACAGATGACATTTATTACTTCAGTGAGAATCATAAAATTAAAAGTAAACTAAGCTTTACAAATATAATAAAACATTTTTCATTGTTTTATTTTATCAACAACTGATTTTATTCTATACTAATTGAAGCGTTCATGACATACAGTATAAAATTAAGGCATGCTAAAAATCAATACACTCTCAAATATAAACCCACAGAACGTTTTAACATTGTGACAAAACAAGAACTATATTTAGTAAAGACAACTATTTATTACATTAAGCACCTTCAATGTCATTGCAGACAAAACGAATGTTAAAAAATCCAATTCTGGATTTTAGCAAAGAAACAAAATATAAGTTATACCTTAAATAACTGTATATCATATAATATCAATATCTTACATGGACAAATTATAACTGATCTCAATTAATACTATTTCTTTAAATAAATGTTTATCAATTTTAATTAAATATTTAATTATAATTAACATTGATAGTAAAGCATTCATCAACTGTTATTATTGAAAATTTAATTAACTTTAACTTCATTTGGTATTGTATTGTTAACTTTTAAAAAAAATAAAATGAAATAAATCTATGAATGACCAAAGCATAATCTGAAAAAATTATTTTCAGAAATTTTGTTTTTGTAATTTAATTGTTTCAGAAATGTTTGCACTGTATGTCATATGTTGGCCGTTTTCATTAGATTTGCTAAAATTTGAGATTAATTTAATTAAAAAAATGTGTAATGAATATTTAAATAGTAAATGTTAGTACTATTTAAATTATTAATTGCATTTTATGGTAGTATCAAAAATGAAATTCTTTCATTTGCTTATTTCTTAAAAATATCAATGTTTTATGATTAGCACAATATGTTTGTTGATTTTGTGGCAATCAAGCAGTGATTATTAAATTTAATTATAATCAATACAGGTTAAATACTAATTCATATTCAAGGAATATAGATGCAATTTAGTGTGGAAAAATGACATTTTAGTGCAGCACAACAAAATTACTTGCAGCCATCAAATGATAATAAAGAGAAACTAACACAGAAGAAGCTGACGTCGACAAAATGTTACAGCTTGGTTATGAAATTGACTGTTTGATGCTATTAACACTAAATCTTTTTGTTTTTAATAAGAATTCTACTGAAATGGGATGAAACATAATATTAATAAAGCATCACATAACAACATTACATGACAGTGTGTCATTTCCACCAATCCACAACATTAAATTTGGGTTCGCATAAAATATAATGTAAAGATCCTGAGTTCTCCATCATGTCATTGTTCAAATTTTGCACATATTTTTAGGAAATACACTGTACTTCCTGACCACTGGAATGCATTGTATTCCAGATATTTTCAAGAATTATAACAACTTCCTAATTACTTTCATGCTTGAATAATCATAATTTTTAATTCCTGTAGGATTATTTTCAGTTCCGACAATTTAATTTTCATCGTAGAATAATGTCCTTATTTTCAATTCTGAATGTATCATTATTCCAGAATTGTTTTCCATTACCAAGGTCAACTCCTAGAATCTGGTTTATGAGGCCATTTTATGGGAATGATACTTGATCCAAGGCACAGGTTTGTGGGATTACACATTTACTAACCATCACAAGTGCTCCATCCAGACAATGGTGAACATATCTTTTACTGTGCACCATCCATGCTAAGTATCAATGGTGGGAAATTTGCTGGTTTAAAAGAGAAAGAAAATGATTCCACGATGGATACTAACATTCTGTACATTTTCTTCCCACCTGACCATTATAATGTAGCATGCCATTTTTTCGCGGACCGTTGTCCTCTTTAACTGTTGGTCTTTCAACATACCTAGGAGAATCACTACCCTGTGATGAGCTACATGGTTCATTTGTCTTGTCAAGTATCGAGATTTCCTCCAGCTCCTCCTCATTCAGGTTTTCCATGCTGTCGTATGCAAGGAGAACATTGTGGTAGTATGAATTGAGGTGGAAGTGATCTGAGAAATCACCTTCCTCGTCGAAGTTTTTAAGAATGCTGTCAAATGTTGGCCGATGTTTTTCCTGGAACTGCCAACACATTGTCATTAAAATATGTCTAAAAAAAATAATAAATTTAACTTACAAATCCATACAACATTTTGTTTTAAATTATCATTTTATGATAATGCATAACTTATACAAATGCTTAATAAAAATTGAGAGAGAAACAGAGATAAGTTTAGTAGTCTAGTGCGAAGGAGAGGTTACCGTGCATGCCCATGAGGTATTTTTAAAACAGATTTTTTGCAATTCTGATAATGTCTAATTAAAGAAACCTGATGTCCCCAAGACCAATTGCCCAATGAGGCAATTTTGGCAGCAGTGGGGAAACTCAGAAACAACTGATCATAGAGATGCAATTTTGGTGTCAAGTTGTTCAGAATGTACATGCCCTAATGCAATCTAATTCTGTAAAATGTCCACAAATGGTACTTTTGACAATTGAAATTTGTTTAAAATGCATATATTACTATTCACTCAGTCAGTTTCGCTGGAAATGCCATTTTGACCTTTCTCTTCATTTTGCATAGAATGAGCATACCTTGGCAACCAATGGTGACAGAAACTTAATTTTATTCTTAAATTGTTCAGAATGAATATATTCCTTTTCACTCTATGGAAAAGTTTGTTACAATATGACTAAAAATGCCATTTTTTTTACCTTTCACCTCATTCTGCATAGAATATGCATATCTTGGCAACCAATGGTGACAGAAACTTAATTTTGTTGTCAAATTGTTCAGAATGTATATATTCCTATTCACTCTAATAAACAAGTGTGTTGCAGTATGACTTAAAATGCCATTTTTTACCTTTGACCTCATTTGAATACAATATGCATATCTTGGCACCCAAAATCAAATCTCTGTGACAACTGATAGCCAAGATATAAAAAGTGTATAAAAAATGTGGCAAAAATTATGCAAAAATTATACTTCAATAATGTCAAAGGTCAAAAATAGCATTTATGGTCATTTTGGAAGAAAAATGTTCAATAGACCAAACATGTATATTCCGAACAATTTTAGACTAAATTCAAGTTTTTATGATGACTGGTTACACAGACACTGTATGGAAATGGAGTCAAAGGTAAAAATTGGCATTTGCTGAAGAAATATCCCAAAACAACCCCACGGGACAGGTTTTTGTCTTGGGAACAACAAGATTCTTTAATTAGACATATTCAGGATTGTAAACATCTATGTTAAAAAAAAAAAATCATTGTCACATCAAAACAACAAGTAGAATTCTGAAAATCCTGGGTTATAGAGTCATTTGGGAGTACATGTAGGAAAACATCACAAGGCTGTGATGGAGGCAAATATACATTTTATGTATATTTGCAATTGTACTTTATTCAAAATCACAATCCATCTCACATTGTTTTTAGGTCCATGAGAAGCAGTCCTTAAAGTCTCAATTATGTTCTTGTTGTTTTTGTGACCACAACTTTAAAAAGCGTCCAACGTCGCCAGTTTTGAACAGACATGCTTGAAATTTTGTACACATAAATTAGACACCATTTCCAACAAATGTTCATTGCCCTCAGGGTGTCCTCTAGACCCACAAAACAAAAAACGTATTTCACTGTGGAGCAGTAAATGATACCAAGAACTCTAAAATACAACTGGAGGTACAGTTTAGTGGCGTGGTCGGTTAACGATATAATCATTTAAAACCATTCTAAAAAGGTGAAGGTCTTGAGTTCGACTGCCGTTGCGGGCAACACAATAATTAATGTTTTTTTTTTTAAATCTTATTTTTATCCAAGTTAAAAAAAATTGGTGTGTACGTAGACAGACATAGACATCACTTTATTAATTCAAAATTAATTGGAAATTCCATTGTTCTTTTGAAATACAGAAAATAACAGAAAAAACATTAATAATCTCGACTACCTAACATATCTATTATTAAACAACTTAATACCTCTAACAATAAAAGAATTAGAATAACGTATGAGCTTTCAAAATATTTAAAATAGATTTTAGCTTAGTTTCCCTTCCAAACTGTCTTGTCAAAACTACAAACATCTTTATATCTTTAATGTGATGTATCCCACTAGTGGTACAGTGATTAATGGAAAACAGCTTTACACTCCAAGATCGCAGTGAAAGCGCGGACCTGGTGAGCAGTCACTTTAGTTAATTTACTTATCTGATTAATTATTTTATATACAAACTGTATAAGTTCTATAACAAAATTTAGAGATGAGCAGATTTAGAGGTTTGAGTCAAACAAATTGCAAGTGTTTTTTGCTGATTCTGGTTCACCATGTAGTACTGAATGACATATTCAAAATGGGACGCATGTTTCAACCCAGAACCCGCCTAATTTGCATAAATATGCAAATTTGCTACCATCATTAGCAAAAAATTAATTTTCCATTATATCTCTACACCTAGTCATTCAATTTTCAAATGTTCCAACATGTTTTAATGGTCAGAGAATAGATCTTCATATTTTTTAAGTTAAACCTATGCATGTAATTAAAGATAATTATGCAAATGAGCTATCGCCATTATGAAAAAAATCTCATTTTCAGGATTATTTCTGTATATAGTCATTAAATTTTCATAAAGTGTTTAAACCTATTATTATTATAAATAATAATAATAACAATAACAATAATAATAATAATAATAATAGAGTGTGGTGGCAAACATTTGGCTAATGTTAACATCAAAAGATGAATATTTTAAGGAGACTCACTATCCCCATTGCTTTTCATCTTTTGTCTTACCCCATTGTCTATACTACAGTTGAACCTTCTGTAAGCGGACACCATCGGGGGAAAAGTGTCCACTTATTGGAGGTGTCCGCTTACGAGAATTTCGGCCGATAGAGGGCCAAGGTTGTAAAATTTTGTATACGTCCTTATGTCTCACATTTCACTACATTCTCAGCACACAAATGATCTTGAAAATTTCTAGATACCGCATTCTATATTTTATTAAATATTGTTTAGCATTTTTAAGATTGGTTCAGTAAAATGATTTTCAGCCATTACAGTATAAGGATGATTTTTTACAGAAATTTGTATTCGTTGTACAGAAAAATCACTAAATTTTGTGTGATGTCCGCTTATGGGAGGTAAATTAACATACAGAGAATCTAAATTTTAAGACAAAAAGTGTCCGCTTCCACTTACGGGAGGTGG
The DNA here is from genome assembly GCA_025631205.1 of Nesometra sesokonis. Taxonomy (NCBI): domain Eukaryota; kingdom Metazoa; phylum Echinodermata; class Crinoidea; order Comatulida; family Antedonidae; genus Nesometra; species Nesometra sesokonis. Next base: position 10,675 of record JAOTQE010112999.1, read on the forward strand.
GGAGGTGTCCACTTATGAGGTACCAAATACACTGATTAGATAGAAAGAACAAACAGGTCTTTGAATTAGTGTCTGTTATGGGAGGTGTCCGCCTACGAGGTGTCTACATAGGGAGTTTCAGCTGAGAAGAGAAGCAAAACAAGGATACAGCCTTACAAGAGATGAAAATGGCAAAATTAACCATGTACTGCATATGGATGACGTAAAACTTTATGGGAAAAGCAAGGATGAGCTTGAGTCCCTCGTTCAGACGGTAAAAATGTTCACGGATGATGTAAAAATGAAGTTTGGGATACAGAAGTGTATATCCATTGTTATGAAACGGGGACAGAAAGTGGAAGATGGTGGGATTTTGTTACCCGATGGTCAGACCATGAATGATCTAGGAGAGGAGGAGATATAGATATCTCGGAGTACTGGAAACATCTGAACTTAAAATGAAGGAAATGAAATACTCAGTAACAAATGAATACAGACGAAGAGTGAAGTTAATGTTAAAGTCAAAATTAAACGGACGAAATATAATTAAAGGAATAAACACATGGGCAGTTGCCGTATTTAGATACTCTGGAGGAATTCTTGACTGGATGAAAGAAAAAATTCAATAAACAGGAAAGCAAGAAAGATCATGACAATGAACAAAGTACTTCATCCTCGAGCCAATGTAGCGGGACTTTATTTACCACGGTCTGAAGGTGGAAGAGGTTTAAAATCAATTGAGGAAACTGTCAGAAAAGAAGAATATGGTTTATCGGATTATATAAACAAGGATCAAGGATACAACAGTCTTCTATTGAGGTTACAAAAAGCAAAGTCCAGGAAGGATTATCAAGACGAAATCAAGGAGAAGAAAGAAAGGGAGTGGGATGACAAAGTACTACACGGGCAGTACTTTAAACTAATAGAAAATTACGACAAGAGAAAAATTTGCAAATGGTTAAAAAATGAATTCATGAAAAAAGAGAGAGAGGGTCTTATAATTGCAGCCCAGGACAAGGTATTACCAACACATTGGAGAAAAGTCAACATAGAAAAACAAGCAGGAGCATCATTGTGTAGACTGTGCAATGAAAGAGAAGAAAATATATTCCATATTTTGAGCCAATGCTCCAAACTGGCTCAATGTCAATACAGAAAGTGACACGACAAGGTAGCTCAATTAGTACATTGGAACTTGTGCAAGAACTGATGATGATTTGCCACACTCTATGAACTGGAACGATCATATGGCAGAAAAAGTATTAGAAAATAGCAAAGCAAAGATATTGTGGGATTTTTAGATTCAAACGAATCATATTATTGTAGCCCATAGACCAGACATTGCAGTGAAAGATAAAAGAAAAAACCACACGTGGATAATTGACATTGCAGTACCGGGGGACGGCAGGGTTACAGTGAAAGAAAGAGCAAAGATGGAGAAATACCAAGAAAGAGAGATAAGAAAACTATGGAGAACTACTGTGAAAGTGATTCCTATTGTAATTGGTACACTGGGAGCAGTGAATAATCTTAAGAAATGTCAAAATTAGATATAAAGACAATGAGGGAGAAAGAGCACAATTTGCTAATTTTAAGAAAAGGTTTAGATATCTCAGGTTAGAGTGTCTAACCCGAGATCGATACAATTACCAGCAAACATCTTAAAGCTAAGAAATATTGTCAATAATAATAATAATAATAATAATAATAAAATGTGCATTTATAAAGCACTCTTAAACTGCTGTCTCACAGTGGTATAAGACCAACAATCTATTTGAACTAGTGAGTTTTATGAAGAGACTTTGAAGTCCATCATTTAAGTCGAAAGTTGAAGTTGAAATGGAAAACATAAGAAAGTCCATATCGAAACGAAGTCCTGGAGGTATACGGCACATGAAGTGAAATAATATTCTGTAGATAAAAATGAGCAATGCCATGAGTACATTTATATTTTAAGGTGTGAAAAATTCTCCTTGATCGTCAGCTACTCTACAGAAAGAGATATGGTAGTAAATTAGGGGTTTTTAAGGGTGGTAGCTCATTTGCATAGTTAATTTCAATATATACATAATTATAATTCAACAATATGATGATAATATTCTCTGACCACGAAAACATGTGTTTAAACACTGCATATGAAACTGAATGATTAGGTACAGTGATATTCCAGAAAATGATATTTTCATAATGGCGGTAGCTCATTTGCATACTTATCTTTAATTACATGCATAATTTCAAAGGATTTTGACACCTGAAAATGGTAGCAAAATAACATGTACATTTTTTATGCAAAACTTTGCATGAGACACACCCATTAAACATGACAGGAAATATTCAACTAATCAATCTCTCATGACTGGGCAATTTCCAAATGATTGGAAAATAGCAAGAACGACCCCAATTTACAAAGAAAAGGGTAATACAGAATGTACTAGTAATTACAGACCAATTTCCATTGTTTGTCATATTGCCAAAGTCATTGAGAAAGAGGTACAAGAACAAATGATCAATTATCTAAGTTCCCATGACCCGATTAGCGTTGAAAAATTCACTTTTTTAAAAAAATCATTCCGATTGCTGCTTGTTCCTTAGACATCTCAAAGTGTTTTGACACAATTGATCACACTATACTGTTGTATAAAATGTAAACAATCTTTGAGATTTTCGCGAGCCCTTAAATTTTGCGATCATAGTTTCATCGCGAAATTTGCAAAAATTAAGGGTGCGCGAAAATTTAGGACTTTACAGCACATAAAAAATAGACAATAAGCAGCAAACAAATTTGAAAGCGGCAGAAACTGAAACTAAAGTCATAGGAATTAAATCACTGAGAGATAAAGATAGTGTTTTAGTGAAGACCTAAAGGAGTAGCAGATATCTAATGGTAGTGAATTACAGAAGCAGGGGCATTATAACTAAAAGAAAGCTTGAAAATTTCCAAGTGACGTCTGGTGATAAGTAAATCACCCCTGGTTATCAGACAAGTGTTCATCCTACCATTTAACGATGCCTTTATTAAGAGACTGACAAATTGACTGAGGAGCAAGATTGTGGAGCACCTTGTAAGTTTGACACCCGAGTTGGTAGTTGTAACGATCGTGAAAAGGAAGTGTTTTAGCATTAGAAAAATGGACATAAGTCAAGTGAATAGTAGGAGATAGATTAAAAATAATTTGTATACCTTTATTTTGAATTTTTTTAAGTTTAATGGTCATAGACAGTTTGGAATCCCAGAAAGAGCAACATTAGTCAAGTCTTGAATATAGAGAATAGAGAGGTGTATATCTGAGGTGTAAAGATGAACTATGCCTATTTATGAAATAGGAAGAATGTGCTAATACGTAACTGATGGAGTTTAGGTTTTTACATAGAGATGAAATGTGAGATTTCCAAGTTAGAGTGTTGTCAATAGTAACACCAAGGTGTTTATGGGAGGTTACATACTGAATAGGTGAGGTTTCTACGTGAAGGTTGAGCTGAGTATTAGATCTTTTGTTTTGTGTGCAACTGGATACTTAATGACACCAAGCACTGTATTGACATCAAACAGTATGGCAATGTGAAGGGAGCCTCCACCTTCATGACATTTCTTCTGCGGCTGAGGGAGGTCGCAACGTTGGGACAGTCATACTTATGGATTCACAAAGGCTTTTGACCTTATCAATCAATATATTAATACCAAAAATAATAGAAATGGAATCCGTAGATCGATTGTCCCATGGGTTTGCGACTTCCTTAGCCGTAGAGAGCAGTGCATTAGTTACAATCGTTCTGCATCTTCTTTTGTCACTTTTAAGGGTAGTGTCCCAGAAGGCACTAAGTTGGGACCTTTAGCTTTTCAGATAATAATCAATGATGCTGCCACTGCTTCAGAGTAAGTTGATGATTTGACCTTTTATGAGAATCATAAAATGACTTAAAATGGGCTAGCCATATTAATAACATTAATGCTAAAGCTAACAGAAAAATGTTTTTCCTTAATAATCTCAAAAAATTTGGATTGAGCACAGTGAACTTTGCGCTATTTATACTGGATACATAAGACCAGTCCTTGAATATGCTGATGTAATCTGGCATCCCAGAATCACTGAAGCAATTAGTGCCAAACTTGAGACTACTCAGAAACTGCTTGCTGTATCATTCTGGGAAATAATTATCAATCATATGAACATGATAGAACACTTTGCAATTTTTGAGACATTCTCTGAGAGGAGAGTTACCCATTGCATCAAATTTGCTAAGGGACTTCCCCTTTTAAATCATGGCTGATCTTATTTCCCTTCCCGACAACAGATTAACGGGAGAGGTTTACGTAATGGAAGTAAATATACAGTTTAAATGTAAAACCAAAAGATTTTCTAATAGCGCCACACCATATTATATTAACTTACTCAATACTATTTAATTCCTTACTACTGTTATCCGCCATGAAATGTGAGGTAATGTTTACTCTCTACAGTATTTTAATCGTGTTACTGCTCCACTTGTATTTTATTTTATTTTCGATTTTATGGACATAAAAACAGTGGCACCTGATTCACCTACCTCAAGGTTACAGTACCTGGCCTAGGCTAGCATTGCGACCACGAGCCGACTCTGGCTCCTCCCAGGCTTAAGTTGTTTTTACTTGACAATTTCCATGATTTTATTCACCCATTGTCACATAGAATTACTGCCCTCCATTAGGCTACAATGGTTTATTGACCATTGATATGGTTTATTGACCATTGATGGGAAATGCCATTTTGAAAAAACTGCATTTTCGATCTTATTCTCGTTGGTAATTTGCTTTGCAAATTATTTTTGATTTTATAAATAATGAATATGTGATTACTGTGAGAAGCGTATAGCACCGCCTAGGTTACAATAAAATGGCAGCCTCCAGTAATTCAAAGTTTGTGAAAAATGTTTCGAACATTGCCTTCAAACTACGATTTTTTAACCGACAAATAAGATGAATTTCAAACCCAAATTATAATGATAGTTACATTTACAACATATCTAACTTGGAATTGTGGAAAAATGATTATTTTCACAAAATAAACCTATTTTTAGACGATCTCAGCCTGACTAGCGCTAGGCCTGTATTGGCCTAGCGGCGGAGCCTCCACCTACACATGTTAAATTCCTATATTTTTCTTTGAGATTTTTGTGGCCTTTAATTTTTGTGATTGTCATGTCATCGTGAAAATTAAGGGTGCGCCAACATAAAAAATCTACAGTATATCGAGGAGTTTCTATCAGGCAAGTGTGATAGCCTGGGCCTAATACAAACTTTGAGACTAGATTTAATATGTATAATAATAATGATTTTATCACAATCACTAATACAAACTATGAACAAAGCAACAAGAACAAGGCTGGATTTCTAAAAACTGAATGCAATTCAATACACCCCTTTGGTCACCTGCAATTGCTGAAACACCATTGTTGATAAACAAGTGCTATCTCACTACGCATGCACTGTGCGTACTGACATGATACAGTGTGTGAGTACGTGGCCAGGGTAATGATACAAGAAACGTCTAGTCAGTGAAAACATGAGAAACTATTTGACAATATGATAAACTTGTATATTATAGTCAGTATTCAGTGAGTAGTTCCCATGCACTTAAAACACCACAACTCAAGTGCAGAGAAATAACAGAACTACAAGCAACAAGCCAGCTGATACACCCAACAATAAAACAGATAGGAAATGTGAGTTTCAAACTCCTGATAATGTTATGGAATCTGAACTACAGGCAAAAAGCCAACGGATACACCCAACGATAAAACAGATAGAAACTGTGAGCAGGGGTCTCATGTTGTAAAAACAAAATTCCTGGAGATTTTCTTATGGTCGTCTGACCACCTTTTGTAATGTGTATACTTCCTAAAATGAGGGTTACGGTACCCTTATTTAAAAGCACAACACCTTACATATTATTAAACCATAGTTTTTCATGTTTTATCACTGTTAATATATGCCATTATATTTCGACCAAAAGCATCATATTTCCATATTGTCAACCAAAATAGGCAAATTAAGGTCCAAATGTAAACATTTCACAAAATCTGCAAAATTTCCTGGAGAAAATGGAATTCCGGGAGAAAATTTGATAATTCCGAAAGTCCGGGAGATGAGACAAAATACCCGGAGACTCGAGGACAATCATGGAGACTTAGGAGCGCTGTGTGAGTTTCAAACTCCTGACCATGTTATGGGATCTGAACTACAAGTAACAAGCCAACTGATACACCCAACATTAAAACTTACAATCGTTCCGGGCATCCTTCTGGTTTTGGCAGTGTGTTACCATTTTTTATATATTCGCCTGCTTCTTCATTTGAAAGGCCTTGGTATGGTAATTCACATAATGTTGCCATTTCCCATAATAATACACCATATGACCTAAAAAAACAAAAATATATTATATATAAGTAAAAATAAGTTTGTATACAGGCAATTTTAAATTGTGATTTCATATATAATGTTACCAAGATGGCATTTGTGATATACATCATGTCAATAAGACTTTGGCGTTAACAGTTTTTTTTTAAAACAGACTAATCACAATGACAAAAGACATTGTACTTAAAAATGAGATTTAGAGAGGTTTTAATTGCTTACAGTAGCGGCGCTTGGGTGGGTACAGTCTAGGAGAATTTTAAGATTTCGTCAGGGGATTTGTAGGTCCAGTCAAGCCCTCAATATACCACAAGGCCTAAATAATCAAATACGGCAAATAACTGTTCTTTTTTTTTGTTTTTTGCTTGTCAAACTGAAAACAGGGAACATACCCATCTCAAACTTGGCCTACCCATCGGGGTCATTGCCCTGCTGTGGTTGCTTAAAGCATGTTCAACAAAATTGTATTTATCAAACGATTTTAAAAGAAGCCCCTATTTGATATCTTGTTTTTCAGTCATGTACTGATTTTTTTGTAAAATATAAGATTTTGTAAATGAGAAGTTTAAATGTGGAGGAGGTATTTGAATGTATGTGTATGTATACTATGGACTTAATGTCATGGTAGGGATTTTCCTTATGTTATTAAAAGTTATTCCATTCTCTATATATTGGTGGCGTACTTGCGTGTTTTCAATTATCGCGATTTGCATATTGTACCAGGTGCCTTCCTTTTAATGTTGTGCTTTGCAGTATGCAGGCAGAAGCATTTTTTTCGTTTGGAAGACAACGTTACGTTGATACAAGACTAATATAGTAGTCTTAGACTTTTATGATGTTAGCGAACATTTGTCACTATGAGTAATATTGTAGTTAATACCATTTACTGTTATAAATGCCTGTAATAATAATGAAACTTGTTTATAGTAATGTTTATGAACAATGTATTTTTGTATAAGGTTAGGTCTTCATATTAATGATAATGCAACCTGCTTATATTTACTATAATGTATGCAATTCTTGTTTAGGGACAAGCCTTGCAATGATGGTCCAATAATATTTAGCAGTTTGATTTAATGGTTGAAGTTGTTGATTCACTTGATCCAGGTAGATAGTTTTATTTATTATTGTGTATGCTCTGTGGTACCATAATGTTCGCCGGTATAGTTTTACTGAGCGTTGATGGTTGTTGCTACATTAACAAGTGTAATTTGTAGTTTCAGAGTGATATGATATTTGCAATGTGAATAATATAGTTGATATCTATTGTTGGTGCAAACATGATTTTGTGTATATATTCCAGGGTTTTTGTTGATCCGTTTTACGGTTAAAATTGGAATAAAAGTTGAGAAGCAGGCAAATTGTTGTCACGATGTTTTGTTCACGTACAGCATCTACTTCCATCAAACGGGACTTAGACTCGCAAACTGAGTGTTGGGGCGGACTCGCCAAATCAATACCAGCACCGTTCCCGGGACCATAACATTAATGACTTTTTGATTAATTATTTATTGATATATCCATTGGTGGTTATTTTTGTGAGTGGGTGTGTGTGAGTGTTGTATTTTCCTCTACTAATTATTCAAGGCATGCGCCCAATACAAGAATGTTTTCATCTTCTCGGGATTATGCCTTCTTTCATGCTCCATTCAATAATAATCAACTTCATTGTATTACTTCATACCATTCTGAATAATATTATAAGAAAAATAAAAAAATAGCAGATGAATGAAAAATAATACCACTGTAAAGTATATTTGTCCCATTAAGATAAAATTTCCAATGCAAAAACAATGTGTTCATAGGACTGTTAGTCCGGCACCCAGACGTGAGACCCTGACATCGAGTACATATAAAGTTTTTTTTTATTTTCTGAATTATGGGTGGCATGGTCCCAAAATCCGGTTTTTGCCGGTGCGTAACTGTTGGGCAATTCCTGTTAGAGGGCATTTTCCAAAATGGCTGCCAATAACCTTGGACCCTCTATATCTTGGTAACCGCTGAACGTAGAGACTTGATTTTGATTTCAAATTGTTTGCAATTATGCATGTTCCTATTAGCTGTAATAGAAATATGTTTAAAACCAGAGGCCTACGGCCGCCGACGTTCCTATGCTCACAGTGCATGCAGTTGAATTAATAATACACCTCCATGTGACCATTGACCCCTTGCTAGTATGTCAGTATTAGTGGTCCTTAATGACCCAGTATATGTGTATTAATATTCATTTAATGCTGATTGTATCTTTATCAGCGCCTATTATGACCGTTAACCCGAATGACCTCCAAGTTAACTTTGACCCCAGACTGGTTTGTGGGTGTTGTCAGTGGTTTACATCCCAGTATAATTTCATCAATGTAGTCTTAACTACTTTTTCCCATTTTTAATATTTTATAATGATCCTTGACCCTAATAAGAATCTGCACGAAATCTGTGGATGAGAGTATGGCATGGATGTTTTGACATTATTTGAAAATCTGAAGTGAATTGGGCCAATAGTTAGATAATATAGCCTAAGGCCTAGGCAACCTTCACCAGGTTTTTTTTTTTCAGCGGTGCAAACCTCTAAAATACACATATCAGATTCCAAATTAAAATAAAAAGATGGGGCCCACTTTATTTGGGTTCGATCGTCCATTACAATGGGCCGATCTTCTTCGTGTCGATCCTGAATGATGTGTTTGTAAACTGATCAAGTAAACAAAAATTGCTAATTTATGGCATAAAAAAAACTTCCTTTTGAAATTAAATGAAAAAATAAATAAATCAATATTAAAAGATTTGGTTTTAGTAATATAAAAAATGAAGTTTGGAAATGAGATTTTAATAATCATCCACATGGGCTCGATCGTCCTTGCGATCATGGGCCCAACCCCGCCCACAACACAGCTAGGCCTAGGAGCACAATCAAAATAAACAAGCAAATTTAATATATTTACAAGGATAGATTAGTGTCATTGTGGAATAGGTCTGATGGTGTTCTAGCGACCGAAATGAATCAGCAACTGATTGAAATGCGTGATCGCTAGATCGTAGCCTAGTCTAGGCCTTCCTTGGTTACACAGCAAACAGGCGACTGACGATCACAGTGCCAATCATAATGAAGTACCAGCATAATAACACGCTAGGCCTAGGCTAGTCATACATCGGTGTATGCATCAGTTTGAAAACATACAAGCAAGAGGATTCCTAACTTATTGTGAAAAGAATTATTAAAACACTGAATGTTGCTATCAACACAAATTTATTACTGTTTTGTTAAACAAGGCGATGAAATAAACACCACCATCGTATCGCTAAGATTTTATTCAAGCACACGACACCATACCCAGAGCTCTCTCCAAGGTTGGAATATACCCTGATTTACCCATAATGCATTCTGCTTGTGCTCACGGAAAATGATTTTACACAGGCCTACGGATTTCGATAACAAAACAAGAATTGGTTATTATCATGTCATTAAATATCACAAATCATTTGTCAAAAGAGTGAATATGAATTTATCCTAAAAATGAAATATTTTCGGGATATTTTTTAGTCTCCAAACAGAGGGATATTTCCAAATGTAATACTGTGGTCGTCATTTTTTTTTTATCGTACCCTGCTGCAGGCATTCCACTAGGCTTAGACACCAGGAGTTGATTGTGTGCACTCTTGTGGCGGACGTCTCTGCAGCTGGAAAGCAACAGAACGGCACATCGTTACAGAACGACAGATGGCGCTATATATTATTATTATTACTATTAATTATTATTATTATTATTATTATTTTTTTTTTTTTTTTTACAAATTAACCATGATTTTCATATGCTAGGAAATCTAGTATTTACAATATAAATATGGTCAATGTAAATACTGTATACATATTTGAAATTATTCAAGGCAAGTTACAACTCTTTACGACCAGTAGATGCAGAGATATAGATTCATTTTTGTTAAACCCTAATTTGCATATGTAGGCTAATTTGCACAATTTCATGATGAGTGATGAATGTATAGTTTTTGAAGATTGGTCTACTCATTAAATGTAATCATTTTTAATTAAAAAATCTCAGTTTTTAATGTAAATAATAGGTTTCCTAGCATATGAAAATCATGGTTAATTACCAATATTATATAGGAAATACAATGGTTTAAAATATACAAAATGTCAAAGGTCAGAAAGTACATTTCCTCTTATTATTTTTAAATAGTTCCCATTATAGCAAATATAAACAGGCATGTTCTGATTGATTTGCAGCCAACATCAAGTCAATTTGACCACTAATTACGGAGATATGGTAATCTAGGGTCAAAGGTCAAAGTGCCAGAAATAGCATTTCCGGCCATTTTTGGACAAATAGTTGCATTACAGCTAATAGGAACATGTATGTTGCAAACAATTTAAGATTAAAACCAAGTATATATGAGGGTTCAAATCCACAGGCGGCCATTTTGAAAAACGCCCTCAAACAAGACTTTCAAATCATATCTGGGAGGTGTATAGGAGCTATATTTTGTCTAAATTAGTCCATGTTGCAAAAAAGGTATGCTAAAATTAGTCACGGATCTTATGAAAATGACTCTATTATTATGAATATTATTATTTTTATTATGAATATTATTATTATGAATATTATTATGATTATCATTTATTATTATTATTATTTATTATTATTATTATTATTATTATTATTATTATTATTATTTTATTATTATTATTATTATTATTATTATTATTATTATTATTATTATGATTATATTATGTTATGTTATATTATTATGTTGTTATATTTTATTACATCTCTATCTTTTTAAAAACTCGCTTCCATTTGCACTATGTGGCAAAGATCTTGCACATGATTTTAACACCTTTTTCTGCGACAAAGTGCATAATTTAAGACGTCCCTGTTGCATTCATCATCTTCTGAGCCTAGTTCATCATCTTCTGACTGATTCTGAACTTGGATGTCAACATAGCACCTTCACTGAAGTTTGCAATAATGATATCAGTAAGTTGATACACAGCATGCAAAGTAAACCATGCTTTTTAGACCCATTTCCTGCTCATCTTCTCACTTCTCTGCATGTTATGATCTTTACTAAGATAATCAAGGCTTCTTTATCATCTGGGATTTTTCCAGATGATCCAAAGATAGGGGTTGTCCGGCCACTTTTGAAGAAACCTTCATTGGATCCTAATAACATGTCTCATTTTCGCCCTGTATCTAATATTCCATATCTTTACTAAACTTATAGAAAAGTGTGTAACATTAGACATACCTCGAAGACAACAAATTATTTGATACCCTTCAATCTGCTAACAGGAAGAATCACAGTACGGAGTCTGCGATCGATCTGCGGCTACATTGATCTTACCTGTGGCTTGCCTGAAGGATCCATTCTTTTCCTTATTTATACTTCTTCTTTGGGTAACATTATTCATCGACATTGTCTTAAATATCATGCCTATGCAGATGACACACAGCTTTGTATTTCTTTCAAACCCAGTGTAGAGCGATATGATGAAGCTAAACTGGCCATTGAATTGTGTGTCAGAGAAGTCCAAATTGGGTTAGCTAAGAACATGCTTTGCTTCAATCCTTATAAAACTGAAATATTGTTTATTCATCTCAAACGCCTTAGAAACATCCCTATAATTAACATCAACAACATTGGAGATTCCTCAGTTAAACCATCTAATGAGGTTCATAATATTGGGGTGATATTCGACTCGTCGATGTCAATGGAAAGGCATATAAGCAATATCAGTAAGTCAGTCTTGTACCACCTACGCAATATTAAAACCATCCGTAGGTTTTCAACTGATGAAGCAGCTATCAAGATTTTCCATGCCTAAATTAAATCTCGGCTGGACTATTGTAATATTATTTTCTACGGTCTTCCAAAAAAGTTCTCAGGAAGCTTCAACTTCTCTTCAATATGGCTGCACGTCTTGTTTCTGGAGTTTCCAGATTTGAGCATATTACACCTACTCTTCGTCGACTGCATTGGTTACCTGTTGAGCAATGCAGTATTTTTAAACTGTTGCTCTTTACATATAAAGCTCTGAATAATAGATCACCACCATATATTTCAGACATGATAAATCTATGTTCTTCACGAATGTGATTTGTATTGTGTATAGATAAAATAATGTGAGTGCTTATGACAGGAGATACAATCCGGCTACTTTATTAGTAATTGACTCGTTGCCCTGCCCATTCTCTCCTTTTCTTACATTGCAATTTTGCAGTGCATCCCCCGGCCTTTCGCGTCGTTCAAGTTGCCCAGTTTGGTAATGGCGTACCGGTCTCCATGGAGGCGCAGGCCAGGTACATGCGCGGTATTGCGAGTCAGCGCACTAGCTTTCTTAGTACATTTAACTCTAATGATTACAGCTAATAGGAACATGCATGTTGTGAACAATTTAAGATCTAAGTGTGAATAGTGATAAAATAACTACTTTTCAATTAATTATAATGTTAATTAAGAATGATGTATTAAACAAGTCAAAGGTCATAAAAGTATGTTTTTGATCATTATTTGAAAATGTTTCCCATTAAGGTGAATATAAACTTGTATGTCCTGAACGATTTGTGATCAGTTTCAAATCTATGCACCCAGTTGTTATGGAGATATAATGATATGGGGTCAAAGGTCAAATGAACCAGAAATGGCATTCCGGTCATTTTTGGACAAACATTTTTATTACAGGTAAAAGAAACATGGATATTGCAAACAATTTGAGATAAAAATCAAGTCTCTACGATCAGTGGTTACCAAGATATAAAGGTCCAAATTTACTAGTTGCTATTTTAGAAATTTTGATTTTGGAAAATGCCCTCTAACAGGAATTGCCCAACCGTTACCCACTGGCAAAAACCGGATTTTTGGACCACAATAATCTTTCTTTTATCCTGAATGCACTTTCAATACAAAGTACAGTACAGTATAATACCTCATTATTCAGAAAAATTGTAAAAAGTTTATGTGAACTCGATGTCAGGGTCCACCTGGAAGATCAAGTTTGGCCGCTGAACTATGCTTGATTCAAACTTTTCATTTGAAGTGATTAGAAATGAAGAATGTCACAACATTTACTTACTAGAGAAGTTTGCTTAGCCTCTAGTATCTACAATGTAAAGTACTGTATTGCATTATAAGGTTATATCCGTCATTTATTTAGTGAGTTTATAAGTGTTTTTCTTTTAATTCTTTTTAATATTGTAAATATATTTATATCTGAGTTTATCATACATGTGTGTCATGTAAGCTTATATAAAAAAAGAAAAAATGTATTAATTTATTAATTAGAAAAAGATAGGCACATATTCATGTATTGTATTTTGTGAATAAAGGAAATGAACAAGGAGAATGAAGAGGTGGGTGTAACACTACCAAAGAAAACAAATAATTACCAAACATCCGATGTGCACTGGAAGACGCCATCCTTGATAGATTCAGGAGCCATCCATCGAATTGGTAACAAACCTCCCCTTTCTTTTCGATAATAATCTGATTGAAAAATGTCTCTTGCAAGCCCGAAATCTACAGATGTGAATGAAGTAAGAAGAAGAGATTATAATTCATTTTGAAAATAAAAAAGTTTTCAGCGAGCAATAAAACAATAAGTACCAAGTCTACAATTCAAGTTTCACATTTACATATATTTCACATTGATTTCTTACCAGCAACTTTGCATGTTCCATCCGCTGCTACAAGACAGTTTCTTGCTGACAGATCCCGATGTACAAACTTGCTATATGTCAAGAATCCCATACCATCAGCGATCTCTGATGCCATCCTTAAGATGTCTTTCAAGTCAGGTGGCAGTTTCCTTTCATGTGCCTGCAAAAATGAATTACATTAAATATTAAGAGAAGGTTTTTATAAAAATCGACCCAAGGGTGGCAGACCTTAAAAAATCGATTTTGTTCATACTTTGCATATGGCAAGCCCTTTGGT
>JAOTQE010113000.1:0-13092 GCA_025631205.1 Nesometra sesokonis
CAAAACTCAACAGTCGAATCTGGGGGTCTATACACAAGGCATAACAGATGAGATTTGCTGTGACAGCTTATAGAAACCCACAACATTTCAATGTTAGGATCAGATGTAATAAACTTTGAGTTTAACGTACTATTTATACCAAACAGTACACCTCCACCGCGGGTAGCAGCTTCACGATCACGTCGAAAGATGTCAAATTTATTAGAGAAGAGCAACATCTGAGTGTCGTCGTTAGAGTTCAGCCATGTTTCCGTTAAACAAATAATGTCCAATCCTAACGGTTTAGTTTCGCAAAAAATAGACAGGTCAAGAGACTTATTGCGAATACTGCGACAGTTTGAGAGTAAAATGGACACCGAGTTTTTGGTTTGTCGATTACTACGGGATTCACCTGAAACATCGTTAGGTCCTGGATTCGGATGAATGTCTCCGGATATGAGCAAAACATTAAATCTGGCGGTTGACACAGGATAGTATTGTATTGGTGCTTTGTTAAATTTTCGTTTACATGACTTACATATCATTCCACTGTTATTGATCAATGAAGCGTGAATGGCGCGAAAATTGAACGGATGTTTACCCCAGTGATCAACTGGGTTATAATCATTCCTGTCGCCATTACTGCATAAATGTAACTTGTTTAACAGTGAATATATGTCAAGACCATGAAAAACAAGAGTCATAACAGTACAAAACACAATAAAATGACGGGAATTGACAGTGTAACTCCTTACCACCATCTTGGAGAAAACAAGTAAAATCCGAAATCCAAGCCCGAATCGGAGCAAAATCCTGGTAAAATGACTGCTAAATAAATCCGAAGAGTGATTTCGAATATCAAGATTGTAAAATCTTTGACATCATGAGTAAGATAGGCCCAAGGAGTGCCCACCTTGCACCATACCAGGCGGTGGATGCCTGATCCGAAGCCGTGGTGGCTAAATGATTAAGACACAATACAATAGCTTAGAGAGCACAACGTAGTTACGTCCGTTCACCACCGTGACCAACCTCGTATGAACGTGTTTGTGTTCAGGATATCTCAAGAACCAATACTTGGACTGTCATGAAATCTGCAGGAGTGGTTCATAATAAGGCATGGAAGAAGTGATTAAATTTTGGGGTCATGAGGTCATAGTTCAAAACTGGCTAAAGAAGTATATGACTGTTAGGCAGAGGTCTGCTTTCTCAGAGCACTTCTCTTATTTATTGTTATATAATATTTTTTTCAAACATTATGAAACTGTAGTAGTACGGTACAATTCTGTAGCACCAAATAAACAAATTCAAATAATCACTAAAAATCTTTAAATTAAATTTTAATTAAAATCTTACAATCTTCAGTTGATATTGAGCTAAGTATTCCCTGAAACCAAGTGTCTCTTGCTTGCAAAAATTTTATACGAAGTTCCGATTCTGAAAACACATCCATTCGACGTAAGTATCCAATAACTCTTAGGCAAGCTGGAAGTTGAAGACTAGTTCTCAGTTGTTGGATTAATTGATTTAACATTAGCTGCAAGGAATTCTTAACTTCATTTACAATGTCCTGCAAAAAACAAAAAAAAGCATGTTGGTGGTCAGCTATTCCATTTTTTAACTTTATTTACAACATCTTGAAAAACAAACTAAAGTATATTACTATTAGTTATCAGCTATTTTGACCCTCATATGCTACAATTCAGGGTAAGAAATTATTTTTTCCACATAAGGGTAAGTGTGATCTATACAGGCGCACCTATTATTGTCAAAACGTAGTTGAGCCCCCTTTATTTTAGGTGCGCCGGGTGCGAAATTTACAATAAAAACCAAAATACGGTCAAAATAAGTTACCAGGGCACCAAAATGGGGAAATAACCTTTTTTTTTTGCTCGTCAGGAAATAAGTGACAACCACGCCCACCTGGAATGGAAAAGTGCACCACCCCCCTTTTGGCGGATCCTGGATCCGCGTCTGCTATAGACTGATACACAGTAAGGCATGTTGTTACCTGGATAACTGGGATTGCCGAATGTTTCTTTTCAAGTCGTTTGACGTAGGCTGAGAGTTCCAAGGCTTCTTCATAATAGTTATTCCTAACACACGTATCCATCAACTGTGGGATTTCCAATACTTCAAGTAACTGAGTGTGCTTGTTTAATGTTAATGTGTTTAACCGCCGACTAAACAAAAATTCAAATGTTAAGACACGGTAAATAGTCATTTAAATGTTAAGACAGGGTAAATAGTCATTTGTCGTAGACAATGTTCAGACTCAACTATTAATTAAAGCGTAACATACGTGACATACAGTATTATTGTTTGTATCTGAACTAGCCAACTATTACTGTAAGTCACCAATCCAAATTTGCAATTGGTCTGCACTTGCCAATTACAGATGACTGGTCATAGGAAAGTCACTGGCAGCAATTTTAAATAATTATGCTGATGACTTACAATTGGCCTTATAGCTGAACACCCTGGGCATTGCACTGCAGCTTAGCATACTCCTTGATTACACTATGCAGTTTAAGCTGTGAATCTCAACATATCCTTGTACACTCAAGTAAACAACATACAACACTATTAGTGCAGCTAAAATGATGAGAGCTACAGTTAAACTTTCACAAGTCAACATTGCCTAAGTCAAATTATTTCTAAGTCAAAATTAATTTGCATGCCATTTGGTGTTTTGCATTAAATAACTATCTCTAAGTCAAATTTTGTCTAACTGTACATCATGCTTTTTAAACCAAGTCTTGAGGCTTAAGTCTCATATGAGTGGTGCTGTTACTGCAGCATGAGATATATGTCATGCTAAAGCCAAGTCAAATTATGAGGCTTAAGGAGTGAGGCTATTACTGTAGGGTGAGATCTATTTCATGCTTTCTAAACCAATTCTCCTTATGAGGTAGTGAGTGGTGCTGTTACTGTAGGATGAGACCTATATGTCATGTAATAGAAACCACTGTGTATTTGGTCATGCGAAAGAAACTGCGGAAAGTTTTGAACCCGGGGCCTTGGGATTGGAGGCAAGCATGTTAAGCTACAAGCTACAATGCCACATTTTATTAGGAAACCTTTGACACAGCCTTCCATAAGGCAAACTTAGGTTATTTCTAATTTCACAGCATTTCATTTGAAGAACTCATATTTAATTGTATGTACAGTATATACCTGACCTATCATCAATATGATTTTTTTTGTTGTTTTTATTCTGTGAACAGCAACATTTCTATTGATATAATATCAAAATTGCAATAGACACTGCAGTGGTTGTGGAATAATGAGCAAACAGAGGACTTTGAAGTGAAAATAGGCTACCAAAAAACAAGGGTTGCAAATTGCTGCATAGTAATAAAATAGTTGTCCACTAAAGCCATTTTAATTGCAGTAGTTAGATTAAAAATTTTTTTTAAAAAATATATCGTTAAAAAGAGATTAAATAGCTCCTCACCTTACATTAATGTCATTGGCATTCTTCATAAACTTCTGACATTGATCACCAAATTCCGGAAGTTTATTCAATAAGTTATTGACATGTTGTTCAACGAGATTAAACTTCAAAAAAATAAAAGATGTTCATTATTATAGTGTAGAAATTATTACTAGTAGGCATTTGTAGCAGACTTTGATTTTGTCTTAAAACATAAAATCTATAATGGATTTTTTAACTATATTTTAAGTTGAATTAATTTTGCAACAATTAGATTATTTTAATAATGTTTGCAACTTGGTAGATAAAAGGATGGTACTGAAATACATGCCATCATGTTGGGATTAATACATTAATTATATCATCATCAGAAATTCCATATCTTAACCTTTAAATTCTAAATAAAGTTAACTCCAGAATGTCAGCATGTTTATTCTTATTGAAACCATTTTTTTGCTGATCATTTTTCTATACCTTAGCAATATAATAGTATAAGAGGCACAATTATTGGACAAATTAAGAGGTGGCGGAACAAGTATTGCAGGTATGGAGGCCACTGAACCAATATTTTTCACTGTTATTGTTGTCTCAATTTCATTAAATTGTGACACGTTAGAAAGCATTGTTACTGTAAAAGTGTGCCATTTTCCATCTATAAGTAAATTATAAAGTGTTCTTACCTCAGTTCCAACCAAGCTGGGACTGAGGTGGTTGTGGACCAATAAGTGTTCTTACCTCAGTCCCAACCATGCTGGGACTTAGGTGGTTGTGGACCATAACCTTATTATGTATGCTTCCCCTGCACATTCCAAATTTCATAGGTCTGACCTTGAACAGAATATTAAAAAATGAATGAAAATGCTACCACCCCTGTAATTCTGAATGTGTTGGAGTGAAAAGTGAGTGTGTAGTGGAAAAACATCTACACAAGCTTTACAAAGCATCTTACATCTTCTACGATTTCTTTGGAGCAATCAGCAGTTTCAATAAATGTTTTGTAGTTGTGAAATGCAAGTTCCTGAGTCTGTTCCAGGATTTGTGCTCGTTCTTCAGCTAGACGCTCTGGTTCATGACCTGGACAAGCAAAATCAAATTAGTTAGTTAATGACAATAATAATCAAACAACAACATGGTAAGATGAAACATCAAATTAAATTTAATTTAAATATTTTATCAATTTACAAAATTACCGGTTATTTTTCTATGGATTTAAAGACAATGCAAAAAGGTCAAAAGGTCATATGCAATTTTAAAAATATGACAAAAACTTATCTCAAATAATGTTATTAAAGGTCATTCAATTTTTTAAATATGAAAAAATTTATATCATAATATTATTATTAATAATAATAAAGATAGTAATTTATGCACTTGCATTTTGTCATTAAAACTTATGATAATTATTGTAATTATATATAGAGGCTATATTAAACAGGCGCCAAGCAGATCCAAGAGGGCGGGGGCCAATGAACCCGGGGGCCCTTTAGAAACTAAAAAAAAAAACTTTTTTTGCACAACTTTGGGGTGCTAAAAGTGCACCATAGAACATCTGTAGGGAAAAATTTTCCCGGGCCCTAGATGGGCCATGGACCAAAGCCTGCTGTTATAATTTTCCTGTTAAAATCTCATACCAGGGCTTGTCCAACTTTGCATCAGGCCCCCCTCTTTCTAACTCTGATTTACAATTAATTTGTTTAGCTCCTCCATTTTATACATGCCTATGTTCGTCACATTGGAAATAAACAAAATTGGTGATACTAAATGTATCAATAAGAGTTATCTGCTTATAAAGACACATATTTAATAATAAAGTAATCAAATTAAATAATCAAAAAACCTTACTTAATTTGTCGATACCAAATGAACTTAGTTCAGACAGATATTGCACAAAATCAGGATTTTCTCTCCAGGCTTCTGTAGAAACAATATTGGTATTTGTTTTTAATAATTTATTCTATGTGTTTTATATTACGTATTACCATGAAATTAAAATAAACTTTGAGAAAACATACATTGTAACTCTCAGACTAGGCAAAATAAAAAATAGACTTGTTAAGCATCACCAGATTAGGCTGGATTTCTAGCCACATCTGCTTTTAAATACAAAAAAAATCCAAATGGAAATTAAATCAAGATACTGCAGTACAGTAACATATTCTAAGTTTGGGTCTAAATTAGCTTGTCAGTAAACACTGTTTATATCATTAGCTTGTCAGTAAACACTGTTTATATCATTAGCTTGTCAGTAAAGACTGTTTATATCATTAGATTATTTTAGAAGAAATATTATAGCCAATATAAATCTGTGGTCCAATGGTTATTATTTAAACATATGTTGATTACCATGTAAAAATACAATAAAAGAAAAAGTAATAAAAAAAACATCCTTTCACCTCTAAAATTTATTCATGGGTGATGCCTAACAAGTTTATTCAAGTTTATTCATTTTTTACACAAATCCAATTAATGATTTAAATAATATTTGTTGTTAACTTTACTTAGGGAAGCTTTACTTGGAGAAAACTGAGACTAGTATACTATTCGGAACTAAACGAAAACATAAAGAGTAGATAATTTCTCCGTAAAAAGGTAATGGCCAAACCATTATATTACAAATAAATTCAAAGTATCTGGGAGTTGTGATTGACCAGCATGTGTCCATTGATCTAATTGGTATTATCATCGGGACCTTATCATCATACAGAAAGCTAGTAACCAACTAAAAATTATCAAATGAAACTCTACCATTTTAACACATCACTCTTTAAAAATACTATTAATAATATTCTGCATTAATTCCAATCTATCGATTATGCTTCGTCTTCATGGTCTTCTTCATTAAAAAATCACTCACTAAGAAACTACAATCCGAAAGGTCCACTAATCAACTTAAGTAACAAAGTATAATGCATACTCCAAGCAATGAGATACACGCCATCATGACAAGATTTAATATTTCGACATAAATTATGTCATCATCAGAAATGATGATTCCTGATGATTCCTGATTGACGACATAATTTATGTTGAACTATTGAATCTTGTCACGATGGCGTGTATCTCATTGCCTAGAGTATGCATTATACTTTCTTACAAGAAACTACAAATGACACAAAACAAGATATTTGGTTGATACTCGGTCCTGAAACCAGGGTACATGTTGATCATTTTCAGCTCAGAGACTTGACATTTCTGAGGATTTCTGATAGGTTTCAAATTCAGTAATTTACGTCAAGTCTATAAAATAATTCACAACATCAACCCTTATAACATAATTTTGCAAGAATCAATGACATGCAGAATCATTTTACAAGAGGTAGCATGCAAAATTTTTGCATTCCATACATGAAGAATTTTAACAATACAACATTTTACTAGACAGCAATAAAACAATGGAACTAACTACCTCAACACTTTAAACAATATATTCATCATATGTTTTTAAAAATAAATTACAATATTATTTCAATGAAAGATTCCGAACATTAAACATTTAAATAAATCTGGGGTTTCATCTTATATTTTAGTAAACATTGTGTACTACTTTACTGTTTGTCTTTTTCCTGATATATTAGGACCACGTTGGAAACCAGTGTCTTGTAACTTTCACAGGCTATCTGGGCAGTATATCTGGCTTTTCGTTTTGTTTTTAAAGTAGTACACAATATTTCAATAATTAAATGACAAATTCTACATATTTACTATATCACAAATTTCGACCATTAAGTAATACATTATAAGCAATTTCCCTATTTGCCTTTAAAAAAAAATTATTTACACCTAGGCCCTAGTGCTAAAAATAACTTTTTATATAATTGTTTTATAATAATTATTTATATATTTTAATTTCTGCCAAATATAAATAAAAAAAAAAAATCACAACCTTAATTTTATTTAGGCCTTGGACTAGCGCCTAGCTAGTAGGGCTAGTAGGTAGGCCTAGGCCTACTTTTTAGCCAACAGGGCCTACTAGGCCTACTCAAAAAGGGTATATATATTTTTTTTTAATAGGGAATAATTAAAAAAATACAAGACATGCTCAGAATTAGTAGAGCACTTATATTTATACTACTAGGCCTATGAGATATTAAAATTAACAAGAATCAATAAATCTTTAAATAGAATAATCCGGTACCATGGTACCAATAAACCTAGGGCTAGGCCTCGACCTTGGTCACAACTTGGTGAGCTTTCCACTGAGAAGTAGCATTTCTCTGCTGTCGCCGCCTTCTCACTGCCAACATCGTCAAGGCATGATAGGCCTAGAAATAATACATTTATTTAATCTCCGGGAAAAAGCTCACACGGTATTCACATTAAAATGCAGAAATAATAGAAACACAACTGATCTAGTTTTGCTTTTTTTACCTGGAAAACAATCCTTAAATATGGATGACAAAATTGTTCCGTCTTCCACGTCAACAAGGGCGGCCATTTTATTTAAAAACAAACCAGTCATATGAAACGCAGTAAGTGCCAAAACACAGCATACGAGTACGGAGTGGTAAGATGTTTGCTATGATAAATTATTCGTAAACTGCTGATTGGTGTTATCAACAATGTAGGTCAGGGCTGGAGTCATGACTTCACAATGTTTTTTGATTCTGTACTCTAATAGGGGACTGTGGACAGACACCTGTACCTACCGAACTCTCCACGCATCAGGGCCGTATCCAGGAATTGGCGAAGGGTAGGGTTCAACCGATGTTGGTTGCTAGATGCTGGACAGCGCCCCCCCCCCCCCAACGTCACAGGCTGGGGAATCTGAAACAATTACAGTAAACATAATGATACCCCAGTGTGCTCATTGTAATAAGTGTGAAATTCTGGTTTTAGACAATTCTGTAATTTGGTCATTGAATGTTGTCATCTTTTATACAGACATTTGAAAAGGTATTGAAATAGATTTTGCAAAGTTGAGTACCAGTCTGCATCATTAACGATGCCTGGCTTACAATTTATGCAATACCATAATATATTTCTTCACAATATACATCTTTTACTATAAAAATATTTTTTTCTCCAAATTTTAGGCCTTGTAGTTCCACCAGAGATTAATCCTTATTACAAGGACATTTTCATGAAGTCACTCACAGATTCTGCCATTCTACTAATGGACATTGTTGATGTTGCTGATTTAGCATTGTATTTTGAGAAAGAATAAACTTTAGTTTCCACTAACATGAAGGAGCGGATTTACAGGGATGTACACGCAACACTCCCCCTCTTATATAGCATGCGTTCCACAATTGCCCCTAAATGTATCGCAAACCCGGAAAATAATTACAATTAACGTTTTTTAGCAGTTCATATATAAAATGCACAAGACGTGCTCACCCGCGTTAAAGAGCACCCACTCCTGTTATAAAATCCTTGATCTGCCCCTAATGCACCTAGTCAACATACAATACAGTATTCAATATTAGTGGATTTTGATGTCGAACTTTTAATGTTCTAAATATACATGTTACATGGTCAGCAAAATATGGATAAACAGTCTCGTAATAATTTACTTTTTTAACAGAAAAAAATAGAATTAATGTTCACTAGATTCACTAATTCATGTTAAAGACCCCTAACCTGTTTAAATATACTACAGTACTTCAAACTTCATTTGTACAGAATCTCCAGAGACTACAAATTTCATTATATATAATAGTGCGACCACTAAATGTACAGTGTATAGTAGGACCACTAAATGTACAGTGTATAGTAGGACCACTAAATTTACAGTGTCAAAACCATAAAGCTTAAAATGACAACTGGAAATTTTACAAAATCTTGTTTAACCAGTGTGATAAATTATTGTAAAAATACTAGTAATGTATTAAAGGGCTAATACGGAAAATGTGCATCAATTATTATTATTTAAAAAACGACTAGTAGTAAGCAGAAGCTACCGGTTATATTTTAATAGTTTCAGGATGTATTCACTTGAAAATACAAAACTTGCTTATTTTGAAGAAATGTATAACTTGACATAGAAATTAAAAGTATTAAAAAAATCGGAAATTTTGCACCAGTGTTGATGTTACTAGAAATTTAAAATAATGTTAAATAAAATGAGGGACGTTACAAAAGGCTCACAGTATGGATCATTATTCAGAGTAAAAACACATTAATTTTTATTCTCGCATTTTTAATTTTTACGTTACTTGAATATGAGCAAAAACATTTTAAAATCGATTTCAATAGTTTTTTGGTCATTTGACTGCATCTTCCAGTAAAACTAACTAAAGAACTTACTGATATGCTTATTAGACGCGGATCAAGGAGACGTTTCCCTCCGCCGCCCAACCCGTCATCAATTAAAAAAATGAAGAGTAAAAATGTAGAGAGAAAAAAGTGTCCCCACATATTTTTGAGTGGGATCCCCATTTTTTGACTTTATAGTCCAAGATGCTCTGTATAATTTTACTCCCCCTCACAAACCAACCCCATGGCGCAGTAAGTTTTCGATGCCCTTCCAACTGTAAAATGGATCTCATCTGTGCCTCCTGTTTAAAAATGTCTGGATCCACCCTCAATGACTGTGACGTTTGCATACAGAATCCGAAAGGTCCACTAATCAACTTCAAGTAAGAAAGTATAATGCATACTCCAAGCAATGAGATACACGCCATCTTGACAAGATTCAATTTTTTCGACATAAATTATGTCATCATCAGAAATGATGATTCCTGATGACATAATTTATGTTGAAATATTGAATCTTGTCACGATGGCGTTATCTCATTGCTTGGAGTATGCATTATACTTTCTTATTTGCATACAGGTTCTATTCATTTAAGGATACAATGATTTGCCTATCATGGGCATTGCAACTTAACTTTTATTACTTGGATATCTATGCACTTCACTTTCCTTTTGATCTTGGAATGCATGTCCTCCCAAATTTAGTAACTGTACACTAAACACAGAGCTTTATAGCTAAAATATAAAATTATTAATGCAGTAATCAATAGCAGCTATATATACATAAATAGCAATGTTCCTCCTTTATTTTTATCAAAATGTTATACTGTACTAGTTCAATTTTAACATCCCTCCGTGTTAACTCATTTTTTCTCACCAGATTTGTAAATTTGTATTTTTTTAAAATACAGTATTGTAAACTGGGACAAGGTAACTTTCAAACCATGTTTATGAGTTAAAGTAAGGAAACTAAAATGACATTTTTCATTATCCTGGACTAATTAATCATGTTGCTATGATCAGATTGATAGAAGAAAAATAAATTAAGCACAGCAACTATTCTGCTATCTTAGTAAGATAGTCAATCATATTACCATAAAAAATGCCAGGCCAAATAAAATAGGCTGCATATACACTGTATTGTAAGGATAAAGCATGGACACTAACCGGTATCATGGTACAGTCAATCATATTACCATAAACAATAACCAAAATACAGCACGCTGCAATACATACACATGTTAAGAATAAAGCATGGCAATTAAGCCAATATCTTACCAAAGCAAGCCAAACGTAGTACCATAAATGATAGCCCAATTACAGCGCATTACATACATTTTAAGCTAGGTTTCAACTCAACACAAGAACTGCAGTGAGCTGCCTTCACAATTTACTACTGATGTATAAAAGTCTTTGATTGGTTGATTTGACTGAATGAATGTGTTTATAAGTTTTCATGGGACAACATCACTACAAAACTAGCAATATATAAATGTACCGTACAGTATATGACTGACTGAATGCCAGTTTTAAGTTTTCATGGAATAACATCAGTACTAGCAATATATAAATGTACAGTAGTCGATTGATTGAATGTCGGTTTTCATCAAACAACATCACTGCAGTGAGCTGACCTCACAATAGACCAGCGATAGATAAATGTATTTGATTGATTGGAAGTCAGTATTTAAGTTTACATTGAACTTCATCACTGTAATGAGCTGCCATCACTATATACAGTACTAGCGACTGTATTTGATTGAATATCACTTTCACACAATATACCAACACTACAGTACATTGTATTGCATGTTTATCTTATATCTCGTTTGAGGGCCACCAAACAACATGTCATCACTGCAGTCATGAACTGTCCATTTTCAACGGATTAAAACAAATTTTAAAGTGACAAGTTTCTTCACGCAACTGAGAAATTAACTGCCCTCAAATCATCACTACTTCGTCCTCTACCCTTGCAAAACATCTATTATCCATCTTGTTCTGTATTTCCTTGCATTAGGTTCTTAATCTTAATTTATTTAATCTGTGCAATTTTTATATTTATACTGTTTAATAATACTACTCATAATACAAAAATAACAATAATAACAATATTATATTAGAATTTGGAAACAAGTCTTAATGTGAGGTTTGTACCACACATGTGAGGTTATCAATGATCTCACATTATACAGACTCCTGCTGTTATCAATGATCTCACATATATATACAGACTCCTGCTGACCAGTTAATTCATCACAGTATTGTGGCATTACAAAAACATTCAACAAAACTAGTCTAGCTATATATATCTATATATGCTCAATTTATACAATTTCATATCTTTCAACAAAAAGAGCGACATCAGTTGAGAATTTGACAGGTTTTTCACTTTCTGCATGCATCACATCAGATACCTAAAAGAAAAAAAACATCAAATAATTAACTTAATTACTCTACAATCATATGCTAAAGTCAAGTAATTATAATTGAATCAACATCTGATTCAATATATAAAAGGATGATGTCTATGGACCTCTTTGAAAGAATAACAAAAAAAATCCACAGTGCTCTCATATAAGTTTTAAAACTTTGGTTTAATTATACATTTTTAGGCATTTAGTTTGCTTACATATTGTTTATTGACAATAACATCTCAATAAAAACTATCTTTAAAATGATGATTACCTCAACATCACAGTATGATTTTCTTGATAAGAAGCCAACAGTTACTGGAAAAAAATCATTAGGCTGTCCAGAGATTGTGAATTCTATACTGCCTGTTTTATTACTTGCATCAATAACTGGAAGTGACCATTCTAGAAGGTTCTTTCTACTATCATGCTTATAGTTTCCATCTATATCACCAACAACTGGAGCACCAACTCCACTTCTATAATAAAAAAAAATCAATTTAGTAGAATACCTCTAATGTGATTGTCTAAACAGTAAAAAATATGACTACGATAAATCCACAAATAATAACAGTGAATGGAGGAAAGTCCCCACTTCATCATATTAACCCTTAAAAATCGGCAACTATAATCAACAAAATCCTAACACCTATACTTCACCACAGGCTACCTGAGTCAACTCGACATGTCCCAAGGGAATACTCCGTTTCCAACGCAATTTCCTTGAATTTTGTACCTCCAAGAAACGTCTTGATTTTCCTAATGTGTCAATGGTCAATTATTCGTTTGTAATATGAAGGAATCTGTCAAGGTTCTTATTAGAAAAAATTCAGAATTATTCATAAATCATTTTAGTTTTTTAAATTGCATGGGATAATTATAGTGCTGAATATACATTCAAGCTTTTATTTAGAAAATGATGTATCGCGACAATTTTAGCTAGCCTGATGAACAACATACACAGGGCTGAAAATTAGCGGTCGCCTGGTCACCAAAAACGACCTTTTTTGGCGTCGGGCCACCCAAAGTTTCGAGAGTATCGCCCGCCTGGCGATTCTCAAATTCAGG
>JAOTQE010113011.1:0-13092 GCA_025631205.1 Nesometra sesokonis
CGCACCTTTGATTTTCTTATTTGTTTCAAAGTGTGCCGCTGATAAAAAAAGTGTATGTCCAAATAAATATTATTATTTTTATGGTTGGAATGGAAAATAATCGATTTTCGTGATGCACTTTTTAGTGGTAATGCAAAAATACAGATTATTAACCCTTTCATGTCTGAAACACTACCCGCCAAACTGCCTGAAGGTATTTACCCAATACTTAAAAGATGGTAAAACGCCCGAGTTTATGCATAAAATTCAAAAAAAATATCCAGAAAGTGATAGGAAAACAATTTTTATTCAAAATTATGAACAAAAAATTGACCTTTGACCTCATTTCAAAGTCACGTGACAAATATGGCCGCCAAGGGGTCACACACAAATGGGCCTAGGCCGAATAGGCCTACTTATTGACCAAATTTAACATTTTTTTTAAATTTTGTTCCCCAATGTATTGTTAGCTTGTCATAAAAAAGTCACCATAACACTACCAGTTTTCTCTAGGTGGGCCAAATAAAATCCACTTCGTCCAGAAAACACCATCCGCCAGACAATAACGACCCACGAAACTGGGTGCAGCCATTTTGAAAACAATTCTACCAATGGGGAATGTAAAATGAATAATGTGACATCAGTACAGATGTTTTAATTGAGGGCAGCATACCTCCAAAACAATTTCTAAGAATTATTATTTAGGGCGTCGGAGAGACGCCCTACGCAAAAACTTAGGGGTTTTTATAGCGTCGGAGAGACGTCCTACGACTTGAAAGGGTTAATGCGGCTTCAGTCAAATCACAGCCGCAACAAAACAAGTAGCCTAGGCCTAGCCTCTCTTGTATTGAGTGTGAAATGTTGTCATTAATGAGAGAATTTCATATTATCATTATTTGGAATTGAAAATAACATTCAAAATCTTTCCATGGGCCTACCTATTTTGTATATCATCCATTTCAGTCACCAGTCCAATGAAATGATATAATTAAAGGGCTGGTTCACCACAAAAAATTGGCTGACTTATATGTTTTAGTTTATCATAAAAAGTATACTGTATTCAGCCCTGTTTCTGAATTTTATGATTCGTTTTACCTATCATAATTGTTGGTGAAATAGAGAAAAATTGCTAAGTGGGGATAGTTCAAATTACAAAATAGAATCCCTATTCTTTTACAAATTGTCTGAAAGAGGGTTATTTTAAATAAATTGTGAAAAATCAATGGTCAATCTAAAAACACATAGAAAAATATTATTTTTGTGTGATTTAACCAAAAGTGTTAATTTCTGATGTTTTTATATAGTCTAAAGTATCCATTTTTATTTGATAATACAAAATTACCCACTTTGCAATTTTGTGTGTAAGAGAATAGGAATGAAATGTAGCATTTAATTATATATATAATTTTTAATTCATGAGACTCAAGGGGAAAAAATTCTAAAAATTCCTAAATAGGGCTGAATATAAATTTTTATGATTAACTAAAACATATAATGAATAGTAATTTTTTGGGTGAACCTGCCCTTTAAACTAATCTTCACTTCACCTATTTTTTGTTTCGTTGGGAAAAAGGTATCTAAAACGAAATGTTATTGGTTACATTTGTTGAAATTCCTTGACCAATGGGAGACGCCATACCATCCCCCCCAAAAAAAAATCATCAGCATAGAGGGCGCCGACCATCTTGGCAAATGTTTTACCAATTGCATATGTGATGGCTAAATAAGAGGAAGGATAAGTCAGAGAATTGGAAATTGAGTTGTATAGATTTATGGAGTTACAAAATCGTTAATGCAAAAAAAATGAGTTCATATTATGTAATTTCTTCTGAAATTAAAAACAACTTTTTAGAATTTAAGTTTAGAGAAAACTGCACTTGAAAATTGCTTATCAGTATACCGTGAACGTGCACGGTCATTTAAAAAAAAGAAAATGAAAATTGTAAAAAGTCAACCATTTTTGTGTTTCTACCTATTGTGGAAAAATTAGGTTTGCAGTATTTCCCTCCTTTTGCTGGCTTAGCTTTGCCACATATTATATTTCAATGTGGGAAATCATCGGTAGAGTTAACAGTCCCCAGCTCCTCGAAAATTGACCTGAAATTTGTTTTTCTATGGACAATGGACTAAAAAAGTTAACAGAAACTATAGGGACTCCTAGAGTCAAAGTCTGACTGTTTTTTTTTCACTTTTCAAAACCAAATTCTGGAATAAAGTCCCTTCCCCCAATTACAATTATAGATATGAAATGATGTTCTGCACCCATTGTAGACAGGTACTATGGCTAGTATTACTAAATTACAAAGGCGCCCTTGAGGCGCATCCATCCCACAATAGAAATAGATACCACGAATTGGAGGATTGGGCTATCTCAGAGCTCCCAAGTTGGAGAACCAGAAACCCTGGAGATTTTTTTCGACAAGCCTTTTTAACTGTTTTTTGGGAAGTAAATGGGCATTTCAAAGTAAAATTATATAAACAACAATGATTTGGTTTAATATTGCAAACAATAAAGGGCTTATTATTAAATGTTGCTGTGTTTGGTATTTGTTGCCAAAAAACCTTCAAAATACCATTTAGTTTAAAAATAAATGAAAAACACTACATCTTTTACGTTTTTAAGTATCCTGGAGAAAATCATGAATTATTCATATTCCTTGAGAAAATTGGGTATTTCTTTGAGCTCAGGAGATGAAGTAAAATTCCTGGAGACTCCAGGCCAATCCTGGAGACTTGCAAGCTCTGTCTAACAATGATGCATCTTATATTTTTTAAATGATTATTGATAACATCGTTCCTAATCATTAATTATTAATTTATATTTTACAGGTTTTAAAAATAGAATATATTCCAAAAGAATGCATACTAAAACCAGACTGAGGCAAGTAGGATGTTTGAGGGACTGGGTTATTGCCAACTACTGCAAGCAAGATGCATCTAAAATGAGCCATACCGAGGCTTGCAGGATATCTGAGGGACTGGGTTATCAACTACTGCAAGATGCATCCACAACAAGCCATCAATCTGCTAGCTGGTCTAGCTTAGAAGACTTACAGTCACTTACCTGCTAAGGTGACTAAAAAAAAGAACATTTAATAATGGTAAAGAATAGAACTGCGTATTGGAAACATACTGAAAAGTTTTGTGTCCAGTGTGAATGCACTCTTCAAGCTAGTTAAGAATATTTTTAACTGCTTCTGGAGACAAAAATGGATTGTGGTGTTTTTGCATGCTACTAAAAGTATAACCATTGCACCACTGAAAATTAGTACCTTTCTCATTTGATAATCAAAAGCAATATATGTATATGTGAAGTCCTGTAATTATTTGGTGTCCGTCATAATATTACAGCTTTAATCATAAATCAAAGAAGCTTAAGCCGCAGTCACACAGAATAAAAAAAACCAGAAGATTTACCAAGTCTACGGTAACCTTTAAAAGGTTAAATATTGCCATTGTTCGCACTTGGATTATTTAACATGGTTAGGTTTACCATAAGCTATTGTAAAACTTGTAAAAAAATGCATTTATTTATTAAAAATTTGCCACAATATCAGACATAAATAGTTGGCCAGGGCACCATGGCCTGAGAGCCAATTGTGAATGTCCCCTAAACCTCAGGTCATCAGAAAATATTATAATTTGAACCAAGGTCAGTACTTGTGAGTGACCGACTACCAGATCAGTGAGGGCCATTTGGTAATACTGAATGCAGGACTTACCTGCTTGGTAAAACGGGTATTAGCCTGGTTAGTTTTTCTGGGCAAATGGGGGTTAGTTAAACCATCCACTGTTCTCACTATCGTAAAACTAACCAGTGCCTCAGTTTTAATGGAATACATTGTGTGACAGATTGCTATATAATAGTTTTAACTGGTGGTCTAAACTTAAAGAATAAAGGTGGTTTGAACACAAACGGTCTTAGCAAAGTCACCTCATTGTTCTAATATATTCTTTCCTCAGACCACAGTGAGTATTAAATCATAATCGTTCCCTAGTAACAGTAATAGAAGGCACTATTGTAATTAATTTTAGTGTTAAATCACACTCATTTTTAAAATAACATCGTGATGCAGCACGTACATCAATAAACGCATTATACTTCTAACATTTGATAAAACTTCCGCTTCAAGCTCAAATAAAACTAACGCCCATGTTGAAAGCGATTTAAGACCACTTAAATCCTCCCTCCTTAAATATTAAGACCGCAATATAGGAGTGTTCTATAATTTAAGACAATCTTAACGTTAAAGACTAAAGACCACTTGTAGAAATCCACCCAAGGAAGAAAATTCAGCGCAATTGCGGCTTTAACAAACAGCATGTTTTAGATTTGAAGTAATTCAGGATTGGATTGGAAAATGATTAATACATTACTAGACCTAGAATTGCATTGGTTTTAGCACTTCTGCCAAATAGCAAGGCAAAATCATGTGTGAAAGCAATAGTAATCTATTGTGATACAGTTGAACCTCCCATAAGCAGACAACCTCGGGTTCAGGAAAAGTGTCTGCTTTCAGGTGTCGTCCGCTTACGAGAATTTTGGCCGATAGAGGACCAAAGTTGTAAAATTATGTTTTACATCCTTATGTCTCACATTTCACAGCCTTCTCAAGACAAATGGCCTCTCAAATTTCTCTATTTTATTAAATGTTCTTTATCATTTTTAAGAAGTGATTCTCAGCCATTCAGTATAATGATTTTGTACAGAAATTTCTATTCGTTGTACAGAAAAATCACTAAATTTTCCGGGATGTCTGCTTATGGAAGGTAAATTAACATATAAAAATTCTAAGGTACCAAATGAACCGATTAGGTAGGAAGGACAAATGAGTCTTTGAATTAGTGTCCATTATGAGAGGTGTCCACACAAGGGAGGTTCAACTGCATTGCAATTATTCTTATTTATCCCGTGGTATGATCAAATTTAAAACAAGACTAGTGTGGCAGAGGGTCACAAAATGTGGTTAAAAGTTTGCGATTGAGTTTGTTATTTAGTAATCAAGTTTGGATTACTATTGATAACCACAATGTGATTATAATTTGTAGAGTAGCAAAGATGGGATTGCATTGTCTGAGCTCTGAAATCTGTAATCGCCAATGGTAAATAATATTAACATGTCTTACTGTAATAAGAGAAAGATACAGAGATTTAGAATCAAGAAACAATATTGAGAAAAAATACATGAAATTCACAATTTATAAATTAAAATGAAAGCTTTCACCTTTGAAAAATTAAAAAGGTAATGTTATAAATATGACAGTAGATTGTGAATCGGATGATAAGCATATTTTTGTTTTTATCCATTCATACAATATATGTATTTATTAAATTAAATGCTGTTATACTGTTGCCAGGGGCAGATCCAGGATCCGACGAAAGAGGGGAGGGGGTGCACTTTTCCAGGTGGGGGTGGGCGTGGTTTCCTGTTTTGTTCTGGCAAAAAAAAGGGAGTATTTGCCAATTTTTCGTGTTCTAGTACCCTGTTTGCCTCAAATTTATATCCATGTATACTATTGGGGTCAATTTTACATCCGACGCTCCCAATATAAGGGGGATCGCAAATAAGTTCTGCCCATAATAGGGGGCACGTGCCGACTGCCACCCCAACTCCCATAAATCCGCGCCTGGTTAATGGGGCATTTTACATGCTAATTTTTGGAATCTATGTTGGTTCCACGTAAATATTTCTAGAATCTTGCTCAGAATACTTGCCAAAGATATGTGGAAACAAATTTTATACAAATGTTTATCAAAGTTTACCCATTGTATATACAGGAAATGAATATTGTAAACACAAACGTTTATTGAAATTTTTTATTAGCCTAGGAATTCAATTGACAATCATTCTCCTTCCAAAACCGTCTCCTTGGCCGTGGTGTAATCTTTTAGCCCTTAATGATGTCTTCCTGTGTTTGTATTGGGAGCAGTTGGTACAACCATTGTGGTTTATACTGCTAATTGTCAGGTCATGAGTTTGAGTGAAATGCTAGTTAGTTACATTAACCTCAGTCCAGACTATCAAATTTTATGCGACAAAAAAACCCATATATGGTATTGATATGTCCCTTTGAAAAAAAATAACTCTGTTAACATGGTAGATAATGGTAGTGACAAGGTAGATAAAGGTAGTTAACAGGGTTAACCCTATAAAAACTACATATAAATGGATACTACCAAGGATATGGTCAGCAAGGCTTTACAAGTATACATAAGAAAATAAAGCCATTATTTATAATAAACCTTAAGGCATTAATAACATCAACAGACAGGGTAATTATATACTATCTTACTAGGTAGTTCTCTGTGGTTCTTGGTAGATCTCCCTAGTAATTTAATATGGTAGACCTACCCAGTCAGAGGTTGTTATTTTTTTCAAAGGGATCCATGTATGGTAATGATGTTGCTTAGATATATTTAGACATCAAAGTTTTTTGTCGAAGAAAATTTATCTTTATCATCTGTTTGCAGACTAAAATTTATTATTGTTGCCGATCTTTGGCGCCAGGTGATCAAGATCGGTTTTACAGTACATGAATGTATTTGAAAAAGGTCTAAAACATTGCTGACACCTGTGAATTCACCAAGGAACACTTTATTACACTTTAGAGAGCCAAAATAAGTGACGTCAATAAGATGGCCATTCAATTTTTACTGAAGACGTGTAAAAATATACATAATGTTCATACTTATTGCTTATTGTAATTTGATAATTGTGGTCAAAATGTTTACATTATTTTACTGTATTGTATGGTGAAATATCCTTGATGATGGCATAATCAATGTTGAAATATTGAATCTTTCCACAATGGGAAGTATTTTAATAGTACGCATTAAACGTCTGTATGTTGTATTAATGCCTTAGAAATGTATGTCACTAGAAAATGACCAAAAATCATGAAAATTAATTTGAAATGAACTAGCTCATACTAAAATTTCCACCAAAGTTAAAAATTCCCTTTGAAAAAAAAACTCTGTTAACATGGTAGATAATGGTGGTGATAAGGTAGATATAGGTAGTTAACAGGGTTAACACTGTAATAACTACCATACACAACCTTGCTACCTATCTATAATATCCCATATAACCAAGATCCATCTCTCAATTAACCTCACAAGGGAGCCTGCGGATACTTTCAACAATGCCCTAAAATAGGAAAATACAGCCATTAATAGACCTTTAGACTAATTAGAACTGACACCATGATAATCAATTACTTTTGAGCTTAAGGTATCAATAACAACAAATATACTATCTAGTTCTCTATGGTTCTAGGTAGATCTTCATAGTTTAAATTTAACATGGTATACCCACCTTGTTTGAGGGTGTTATTTTTTTCAAAGGGTTAAGAATAGTAATTAGTATACAGGGTAATTAAAAATTGTTTAATATGGTTTTTTTTAACCCTGAATAATGATTAATTTAATAATAATTTTAATGGCTTCCAACCGTTTGAAGGTTTCTTTTTTAAAATACTCTTTACTCTTTAGGGTTCAAACTAGTATATTTCAAAATTATTTTCAAAGTCAATTTTTTGCCATATTTCCAGTGACAATACATTTTAAGTTAATTACTTTAAAAAATCTTGATTTTGATGTTATTTTTCCTTTAGTTTTATGACTTGATTTATTTTTTAGTATTTTTAGTTGTAAAATATTTGTTTTAGGTTTTTGTCACATCCAGGATAAGATCTACGCCATGCTTTCTAAACCAAGTCTCAGTATGAGGCTTAGAGAGTACCATTTTTAAATCATGAGAAAGAACCTGGCAAGCATGCCCCCAAGCTGCATACCCATTTCGATAAATAATTTTCTGTATACATTTTTTAAAGATGCCTACCGAAAAGTGGGCTTATACTAGGGTATATCACACTGAGTGGGATTCTATGTTCAGTGCATGGTGTATATTTGCAACACACACTGAGTGGGATTCCATGTTCAGTGAATGGTGCATATTTACAACACACGCTGAGTGGGATTCCATGTTTAGTGCATGGTATATATTTGCAACACACGCTGAGTGGGAATCCATGTTCAGTGAATGGTGTATGTTTGCAACACACGCTGAGTGGGATTCCATGTTCATTACATGGTATATATTTGCAACACACGCCGAGTGGGATTCCATGTTCAATGTATGGTATATTTGCATGGACCGCAAAATGATGACATCATAATCATTTCGAACCGCCTATTCAATGAATTTCAATGAGTTCTCATTTCAACATGTGCCTCATAGGATTTTCCACCTTTGATTTATGATTTGTATTTTTTGCAAATATTTCTATATGAAAACACTTTTTTTCAATGAAAACTGCTGATGCCAATACTCATCAATATTCAACAGTGTAGTGGGCGATCAGTTAATGTCATTTGTGAGGTGTCACCACAAAACGAGTCTTGTTGTACAGAAAACCAAAATTGAGTTATTGTTGTATTTGGATAGAAAAGATTATAAGCTTTAAATTGGTTTTTAAATGAGGTTCATAGCTTCAGTATAACCAGAGAAAATCAGTTTAAAACATGGTTATATGAAAACACACTTTTGAGAAAATCAACTTTAAAGATAAACAACTGTTGACTTCCTGTATGGTTTTTCATTGATTTTTAAATAAACAAACAGGAAGTTTGTAATCATAAAATTTAATTGCTAAACTTGAAAAAACAACAGAAATCTCATTTTTGTGAATATCTCAAAATGGCCTGGCGTACAACAACTTATTTTGTCACGACACCTCATTTTACTCAATCTTAAACTCTGTTATTCCCAGCATTATTATAATTTCCTGCCCTGTTGGAAATTTTAGGGTAGGTGTGGGTGGAAAAAAGTTACACATGATCTTATGAAGAGGTAGTCAGCTAGAGTTGTAGATAGAAATATAGTGCTGCTATTTTGTAAATTATTAGAGCCTGGCAGGAGAGGAGAGGGCAAAGTACTCTTAAAATTCAATCCAGATTATGAAATTTTATTTCACAAAAAAACTTTGATATAACATATGTCCATGTGTGGTCATAATGTCATGTCATGACCATTGCCATTTTTGTTGTCACATCATCAGCATACAATATATTGGTTTTTGAAAGTTTTTCTGTCAAAGAAAATTTGATAGTCTGGACACAACCATAGGTCTATTGGGCCCAACAAATTATTCCTGAAATTCGTCCTATGTTGTATAATTTTCCAAAATGCATTAAAACAATAAATCAGTCATCGTCAGACATTGAATGAAATCTTAGTTTGTGACTTTATTTCCTACTTGCATTGACTTTATTTCCTACTTGCATTACAACTATAGTATACCTACCAACTAACTACCAATGCGTGAGACAAACCCCGCCACCACTATCTGGGCCACATCATCTCCTATTTCGATCTGACAAGCAAAAAAAAAAACACCGCATCTGCCCTTTTTTGGGTCGTTTCTGCCCAAATTACCGTATTTTGCTATATATTGTGTCGTGCGTGAGAAAAACTATTGAAATGCATGTTTATGTGTGAGAATTCTGCTAATGCGCGAGATCAATTACCATATGCGTGAGACGTCAAAAATAGGCTCCAATACGCGAGACTCGCGCATAATGCGTGAGAGTTGACAGGTATACTATAGTTAAACCTCTCTAAAGTGGTCAGCACAGGGAGAAGTTCAACTATTTACTTTGCAGTTGTATACATTTGGTATTACCAGGGAAGAATGAATGTCACTGTTCTAAACAGGTACATTACCGGATCCACGTCAGCTTATAAATGATATTATAAGAGTTATAGGTACAAATGGACATCTTTTTCTTTGCTTGTCAAACTTAAAACTGGGAACATGCTCATCCCAGTAAGAAATGCTGCCCCCACTTTCCCAGCCTGCCTGTGGATATTACGCGTCACTGGGTTAGTAGTAAATTTCTGGATCCGCCACTGAGATGAAAATGTTTTTCTTTGATTTATTCTGTTATCAGAAAAACGGGAAATATAAAAAAATACATAGGAAATTTGTGTCTTTTTCCATAACTTTGGTTATAG
This sequence comes from Nesometra sesokonis, assembly GCA_025631205.1. Taxonomy (NCBI): domain Eukaryota; kingdom Metazoa; phylum Echinodermata; class Crinoidea; order Comatulida; family Antedonidae; genus Nesometra; species Nesometra sesokonis. The sequence continues at coordinate 9,996 of JAOTQE010113011.1, forward strand.
ATGTCCGATTTTGATAATTGACCCCTCATTTTAAAGCTTACGTCTAATATAGGTTTCAATATTAACTAAATTTTCCAGTTCTGCGACAACTTGGTGGTTTTGTCATGACATGCTTCAGGTGTCAAAATGATAAAAGTTAAATAAGCGTATAAATAATTCTTGAAGAATCATAAAATTCTTAATTATTATATCATTTGATAAACAAGATTCAATTCCCAATTGAAATGTAAGAATCATATTTTGTAAGTTATCTAGTTCCGCTTACATTCTATCATAATAAAGGTAATAAAACAAATCCTTCCCATATTCAACATTTTGTAAAACATCTTTCCTTTGTTCAAATTTGAAACGTGATGATGCAGTTTTATGACTCCGTTTAGAGTTGTGACATTTAATGTGAATCGTGATATTGTGATGAAATTGCAAACGCCATTGTATTTACAGAAGTGTATTCTATGCAATTCTACGAATCACATTTTGTGAATCATCTAATTTGATTGTGCTCACATGGGATCATTATAAATATGTTGAATATGCAGGTAAAACGGTAAACATAATTATATTACAACATATGATGTCGTTAAATAGGAACACCAATGAATACAAAACAATTTACTGGATAGGTTATGTAATAGTCTTTAGGATGATGATATTTAAAGGGGAACTCCGGGATTAAAATTTCCATGGATACACATGCATATAAAACAATTAGTTGCGAACTAATTGACAAAATTTCACATTTGGACAATGATATAATGAAGGAAACAATTTTAATATTGGTCTTAAATCAGAAAGTGGTCTACAGTCAACCTTCTCATCTACAAGCTTCTCATTTACAAACCTTCTATTTTGTCAATGATATCAGTAAAATAATGATCACTGATGTAATTATTCTGTAATTTATCTTTGATATTTTTTGTTTTTCATATTTTATTCCCCTATTTCATTTAAACAATTTTTGTTCAACAACAAAGAGCACAAAATAAACACAAATAAGTGTTTTGGAGGCTTTACTTGACCAGTTTTCATGAACCTTCTCATTTTAGAACTTTCTCATTTACAAACAAACACCTTCCAGTCCGAGGGGTATGTAAATGAGAAGGTACTACTCATATTACACAATGCTAAAGAATAGGAAAATTACAAATTTTGAAAGAGCCGTGTTGGAAAAAATCACATTAAAGATTACCCGTTGTAGTGTAGATTTGGCTGATCTTTCCATTCATGTGAGAATTGTATTTTTAAAGTGGTTTTGGTTTCCAAGCACAACCCTTTCATAATTTTCCTATTTTTTAACACAGTGTAATTTGAGTAGTAGACTCGCTTTTGATTTGGGACTCACTTTGCAACATGTATTTCGGCATTATATCATTGTCCAAATGTTGTGAAATTTTGTCAGTTAGGTTGCAACTACTTGTTCTATAGACTTATCCATAAAAATTTTACTCCCGGAGTTACCCTTTAATGACAATTAATGATGAAATATTCAATCTCAACACAATGGCCTTAATTGATAAATATGAGGTGTCACCACAAAATGAGTCATGTTGTACAAAAATGAAAATTGAGCTATTGCTATATTCTAATAGATATTATAAGCTTTAATTTGATTTTTGAATTAAGTCCATAAAATAGGTCGAGGATAACCAGAGACAAATAATTTTGGAATGTACACACCTGAAAACACACTTTGGAGAAAATCAACTTTTAAGATAAACAACTATTAACTTCTTGCCTGTTTTTTCCATTGATTTTGAAAAACAGTTTTTACAAAATATAGTTCAAAAACATGTTTATTGTAAATAAAAACAAAACAGGATGTTTGTAATTACAAAATATAATAAACATCCCAATACAACAAAAATCTCATTTTCTACCTATTTTTGTCTGCTGTACATCACAACTCATTTGTCACGACACCTCACAATCTGTCATTAGGATGATGACGACATAAAGAATGTTGAAATATTGAATTCCAACAATAATTGGATTATACATTATACTTTCCTAATGTATACCTGCTAACTTTTTTGCCACCCTTGTTATATCTGCCAACTTTTTTTGGCTCCAACGTGTGAGACAAACCCCGCCTCCAGTGCTGGGCCACAATTTCTCCCATTTCGTTCTGGCAAGCAAAAAAAAAAAAAAAAACATCTTCTGACCGTTTCTGCCCACATTACCACTGTTCATGGGCCGTTTTTACCATATTTTTGCACTATCACGCGTGAGAGAAACTATTGCAATAACTTTTTATGAGCGAGGATTTTGCTAAGCATCCAAAATAGGCTCCAATGCGCGAGACTTGTGCATAATGCATGAGAGTTGGCAGGTATACCTTTTGCGAGACATTCTCCGCTGCCGGTGTTGGGTAATATTTTCTCTGATTTCGATCTGACAAATTGAAAAAAAAAGTAATTTGCATAATTTTTGGCTGGTCTCATCCACATTACCTTTGTCTTGGGGCTAGTTTTACTGTATCTTGCTTTAATATTGTCTCACATGTGAGAAAAACTATTTGCTCTAAGTCTTTTGACTGGAAGTCTGAAATGCAACCACTACGCCAACTGCTCCCACAAATTGCACAGTAATTCGGATTTTTCTCTTAAAGCGCAAAAACCATAAGACTGTAAATTTACTCTTTAAACAAAACCAAGGGTGGCGGAAGGACTTGGGGCCTGTTCGGGCATGTTTTTTCCATTATTAAACACAGTTAATTACTAGTAAAACAGATTCCTGGTTTCGCCCGGATGAATGTTAACTCAACAAAACTTTACAGTGAAATTTATGATTTTGTGGAGCTTTTACCTCACAGGGTAGTCTTCCACTTTAGGAAGGCATTCGAGGCGCACATTTTCACATTTTAATTCTAATTTTATTGCTTTTTTTCCTCCAAAGGGGAGTGCTTAAGCACCCCGAGTACTCCCGCTGGATATACCACTGGTTGCTGTAGGGTTGGTTTATTATGTGGTTTTATTTAAATCCTTAAAGATGTATTGTCACTCAAAAATGACCAAAAAGTCAATCATTAATTTTGAAATTAATTTGCTCAATTTAAAGTAGAATCAAAGTTATGAACTTGAGAATAGAAATTACTGTA
>JAOTQE010113022.1:0-13091 GCA_025631205.1 Nesometra sesokonis
CGGATTCGCAGTGGTTCAACGGGATTCATTCCGCAATAACTGATCCGGTGTAAATGGAAACTCGTTCCGCAATCGTTACGGGGTCGCCCCGGAATTGTTTTTCGTTTTGCAGTGTAAAAGAGGTATAAGAAATGGTATAATCAATTTTTAAAAAATCATATGGAGAAAAATACTGACCAGTAGTAATAGCAGGACATTAGACTATCAGATGGTCATCAGAATAAAGCAATTGTATTATAAATGGAAACAACTTATTTCTAATACCCCATACATAATTTATGTAATTTTAAGAATAAATCTGATAGAAAGGTATTAAAGAGTAGACAGTATTCTTCAAATTTGTTATTCTTATTCAATGCTGGTAAAACAAACATGTCAATTTTACATAACGAGTAATTTGTAAATATAAAGTTATTCAATGGTTTTATTATGCATAAAGATGTATATTATACACGTGTTTAATTGTACTAATGGCCATTAAACAAGTATAGGTAAATAATCCGCAGCATTCCCATCAATATGTTATATATATTGTTAAGATGTAATAGCTGAAATATTCATAGGAAGTATCATTTTAATCTATTGGAATACTAAACAGTCTCATTAATTTAATTCATAAAAAATATTATATAATATAAATTACATAAAGCACATTAAGGTATTAATCTCGAAAGATTAAATGAAAATATCTTGATTGTGGTTCTTAGAAAGGAAAATGAATCGTAATATTCTAAATCTTGTCTGTCGCTAGTTTGGCAGAAAGAGTGATATGTCATTTATTTATCTGGGTCAATTAAACTAGTCGGTATTTACAGATCATTTAAAAGGATTGCCTTGTATGCATACAACACTGATTCTTGCCAAATTTGTGATAAATAACACAATGCTTATTTGTATGCAATTATGCATGTGTATTATTGAGGTAACAGATTAGATCGGAATAAAAGTAACGTGTAGAATGACTGGTACTCGTTACTTGCAAACAGGCTTTGTTTACCAGCCAAGATTTTTCATGGGATAAGTCATTTATCATACTAAACGTTTAAATTATTGGGTAAAATGACACAAAGATTTTTTTTTGTTGTTTATTCATTAGATAATTAAACATATATTAATTCAGTACATAATGCATATTTTTGGTGAAGGTCAGAAAAGTTGGGTACGTGATTGCTTTGAAACAATTTTTTTTTATAGTTCTGAAAAATTTAAGCCTTATATTTATTTTGGACATCTCACGCATAAACAATTTTTCTCACGCATTAGCAGAAATCTCACACATAGTCATGCAATGGTTTTTCTCATGCAAGAGCAAAAACACGATAAAAACGGCACCAAACAATGCAAAATTTGCACAAAATCAGCCAAAAAATGAGAAGATGGCGTTTTTCTTGTTTTTTCTTGTCAGATCGAAATCAGAGGAATGTAGCCAATCACAGGCAGCGGAGATTGTCTCACGCATTGATGGCTTAAAATGTTGGCAGGTATAGATCAAGCCCATACCAACTTAAAGCACCTCTTGCCTATGTGTGTACTATGTAAATCTATACCTACCAACAGCCTATATTTGAGTTGAAACGTGGGGGTACAAAGACAAGAAGTTGCAGTGTGGCGCCAACGAGGAGGGTCCGCTGGGTGGGCATGGTTCCCTGTTTGTTTGTGACAAGCAAAAAAAAAAAGTTTATTCCTCCGTTTATGTGTCTAATTTCGGGTCAATTATACAATATTTTATTCATAAATACATGAAAGGGTTACCGCCTTTTTCAATTTTTACATTTTTTTTCAATACATTTACCAAAAAGTGGGAGGACAATTGATATCATGTCCCCCACATTGAAAATGACGTGTCCCCCCTGTCCCCCACTAATCGACGCCCATGATACCTACCAACTTTATAGGTAACCATGTGTGAGACAAATTATGCTAAGAGTTGGCAGGTATATAAATCTTATAATTTATATATAATTTATTTTAATAAGAAATAGATTATGCTGTTGAAGTTTAATTTTTTTGTCAAAAGAAGTTTTTTTTTGAGTCAATGTTATCATGTTTCTGCATTAGGCAGACCCACTCTTGATAATAATTTTTGATTACCATTCTACAAGAAATTCTATTAACACCTCATTACTTGCACAACTAATAGCCAACTGACCAATAAAGACAATGAAAGGTTTAAAAGGTCTGAATGAAACGTGCTAAGTGGAAAAAAGGTCACTGCAGTCCCAAAATATTTAGTTCCCATGTGGACAGATTTTTTGACATATACTGATTACATGATATGCTCAAGGTCAGGTCTAATTAGTGTAGCATTGAATAGGCTACACAATAGCAATATAATTACAATTCTATAGTAATAACTAAGTATATACAACACCATTTTTGTCCATTCAAAAGTATAATGGTTAGCTTGAGTGTATAAACACATTAATGGGTAACATATGTATAAGAAAATATGCAGCCAATAGTTATCCGAAAACAGATCATAAACCATTACATAGTCAATTATCTTAAGTACTTAAGTAAACAAAATTGGCTTAATCCTATTTATCCATTCAGGACTGTACCTCAGTTTGCTATGTAAAATATACCGAAATAACCTACCTTTATTTTATAGAGGGCTTGATGGCCTTATTAAGGCTTGTAGAATATGAAGCATTTGTGGAATTTGTTTCTCTTTCATTTCACTCTGTGTACTAAATTTTTGTTATTATATTTGTTATTTAATCATATTTTGTAGGTCAATTTAGGTGTCATTAACAATAACAAATTGTATTGTAGACTATGGCCAAATTGGAGTAAAACCAAATTACTTTCATGCTTTACAAGTTTCGCATTCTAACTCCACAAAAACATATTGGGAAAAGAGAATAAGATACAATACCGATTTACAAATACAATAGCATAAAAGGAAAAAATGTATTAAGAAGTTTAAGTTGTTTTGGTCCTTCTTTACAAAATGTCAATTGAAATGGTACAATATGGGCTTACTAGTATACAAGCCTGTAAGGTCAGTCACTTGGCTGAAGAATGAAATTATAAAATCATTGTTCATTAGTGACAGGTTTACTATTCTGAATGGTGTTTACTATTCTGAATGGTGTTTACTATATTTTCATAGGTTTTTATGACGTCTACAGAATTTGGACTCAATTTGCAGTTGACCTTGAGGTGTACAATACCCAAACAAAATCAAAACTAGTGATGAAGCAGTTGTTTTCAAACCAAATACAGTTGAACCTCCCATAAGAGGACACCCTTGGGTTCAGAAAAAATGTCCACTTACAGGTGGTGGCCGCTTATGAGAGGTTCGGCAGATAGAAGTCCAAACTTTTTAAAATCATACATATACTATGTCTACATTTTGCAGCCTTCTCATCGCACTGGGCCTCGCAATTTTCTAGACACTGCAATTTATATTTATAAAATAAGTCAAATTACCCATCCCGTAACTTTGACCTTTGACACTGTTCCCATAACCTTGACCTTTACCCGTCCCGTAACCTTGACCTTTTGATCCCAGTTCTCATAACCTTGACCTTTGACCCCATGACCTATCATTGGCAATTCTGGTCTGAACCTACATGGTTCCACCAAGTTTGGTCAAGATGGGATGATCAAGGAGTAGCGAAAAACAATTACTGACCTTTGACCTCAGTGATCTTGACTTTTCCAAAAATGAACCCCTCAAGGTCAATTTCACAGTGAACCTGCATCTACCCACAAAGTTTGATGGAGATCTTACCAAGGACCTGGGAGGAGTAGATGAACAAACAGACATACAGCCAAACAGACAAACATTGCTCAAATTATAGTATATTATTTATTATTTTTTAAGATCAGTTGGTTTAGTCAGGGAGTTAAACCTCTCTGGTTTAGTAATTTGTTTCCATTGCCCAAAATATCACAAAATATGCGGGTGGCAAAAAAAAATCTCTATTTTAAAATCAAAATGTTTCAGCAGCTGTTTATATGGTGGTTGCTTACGAGAAGTAGAAAATGCACTGAAAAAATAGGAAGAACAAACAGGAGTGTCTGTCCGGAGATGTGCACTTAAATGGTGTCTGTACAGGGAGGTTCAACTGTACTTGACAGTAGATTGTAAAATGTCAGTTAAACTAATTTGTACATAGTTTTACCAAATGTAAAGAAACATACTGTAAATGTACCATACTAGTGCAGTTTGTAAAAATGTTGGTGAAACTAGTCTGTACACAGTTTTACCAAAGTAAAAAACATAAAAGTACTGTACTGGTGCAGCCAGGCAATACATTTTTTTTTTTTAATTTTGAGGGAGGTTTATGCGATTCAAGTGCTTATTCAAATGAAGGATTTACTCAAACTATGGTAAGCTGAGGGTGCTAATGGAAACTAATCAAAATTGACAGGGAGTTAAGGAAACCAACAAAAAGTGCTACATAGATTTTATATGCTACACTATTTAGTTCAGTGTCAAATGCTTGTACAAAATAAAAGGGGTGATTATTCAAATTAGGAAAGGTGCTTATTCTACAATGAAGGGGTGCTTAGCCCATGTAAAAAAAAACCAAATTGGTTAGCATCGTTTTTTTGAAATTTTACAAGTAGGGAGGGGGATTTTTTTTTGTTGCACTGAAAAGAAAGCGGTGTGGCACACTAAAAGCATTGTACCCAGTTCCAACATTAACTTTTAAAACTTTAGAACAATCCAAGTACTAGTTCCAATAAAACAATAGTTTATCATCCCTTTCTCATCACTTCGGCCATCGCCATAATATTGTTTATGGAATGCAGGTTTCGTTTGTCATGCAAATGGATGGTTCCCAAGTTGATAATATACAAAAACAAATTCACATTGGCAAATTTTAAGCACACATCTTTGTGTTAGGGATTTAAAACTGAAAAGAAAAAGCGTGTCGCTGGTTTTTTCAATGTCCAAAGGGGATGCTAACCAATTTTTTTTTTCCATGGCCTTAAATCAATTTTTTTTTAATAGAGGCACTTAAAAAATTTACATTTAGAGGTGTGTTTATTCAAGAGTGGCATATATTCGAAAGAGGTAGTGATTAAAACGCGTCGCTTATTCACACCATTAGAGTAAGCTTCAAAAGCATGATAAACATAGCATGAATTGAGTATGATAAACATAGCATGAATTGAGTATGATAAAGCAAGTTTATTTTAAACTATATCAGTCATCTGTATTTATATATTTACTAGTTCAGCTTTAAAAAACAATGTTTTTTTAAGTACTGATTTGTACGTACCGGTACTAAAAGTTGTCTGAAAATCATCACAAAAGAATTAGACTATTTATAGATTCACAAGAGAGTTATCTGAATGTATGAGGGGTTGGACATCAAAACATAAGATTATGCGATAAGTTATGCTGAATTAAAAAATATGAACTAACAGAATTAAGCTCCGAAACTATGATAATAATAATAGCTTATCAAAATCTTAGTATTAAAACCAATTTGCATTATAAACTATAAAAAAATGACTGTATCTGGCAAAATTAAAACATTTCTATGGGATAAATTGAGTATTTGATTTTAGAATGCAAAAACTTAATTAAGCTCTGAAAAAACTATAAGGATCATAACTAATAACAACTTTAATATGATACACCAAACTTATTTTGAAACATGACAAGCAGGCGTCTTGAACACTGAAGAACAAACAATTAATATTTATTTTTGCAGTGATTTTTAATCACTGTATATTCTGAATTGCTGTACTGTACTATTATTTGTATTTACATTAAACATTTGCTAACCAATTTAAATTTCTCGTTTTTTATTTCAAACAGATATTTACTTTCAGCACAGATCCTCATCTTAATTTCAAATAAATACATACACATAAATAGACATAAAAACCTTATAAAATAAAGTTGATAAAATGACCAATACGTTAAATGTACAATGTATCAACTATCTTTAAAATTTTTCAGTGTAGTGTCCACTAAATTCAAAGTTAGAAATGTCTTGGGGATATCCTAGTTTCACCACTGGATAGGCTTGCACAATCAGTACTTCTATGATTGGATGTTTTGTCAATTTCATGAACATAATTTTCCAGACCTAATATCATTTAAATCTTTAAAGAATCGATCGGGAAAGTACTTAAAATCAATCAAATTCTTTATTTTTTTTCATTTGAATCATAAAAAACACAATAATGTTAAATGTTATCTTCTAAAATAGTACTGTACAATATTAACAAGCAACTAATTTAAGCTTTAAAACTATGATGATCATAGCTTAAAAAAAATTAATATGATAAAGCATATTTATTTCAAACTCAAATGAACTAATCATCTGGTTTTATCTCTCTTTTTAAGTTTTGCTTTGAAAAAGAAACCAATGGTGTGGCTGCATACTTTGACAACTGATATTAATTGTCAAACATGATTAAGCATTAAAAGATTTAAAGATCACAATGTATTCAAACTGTTTATCATATTCATACTATAAAATAAAACTACAGTTCAAAAATAGCAGGGGAAATTTTGATTATATACACTGGTTATTATACATAGAGATTATAATGGAATTATTATCAAATTCCTTTTTTAACAGATGATATAACCATAACAACCACAATATCGTTAACAATAACTATTATAGGTACCACCTACATAAAAAAATACAAACAAATAAATTGAAATTAAATTTTTTGATTTTAAATAATTTAGTTTTATATTATCTTTTAAGCATCAGGGGCAGATCCAGGGGGTTACGATAGGGGGATTGGAGGCACTTAAAAAAAATTCACATTTATTTTAAATAATTTTGTTTTATATTTAAGCATAAGGGGTGGATCCAGTTAATTTTGTCAATTTTGTTATTGAGTTTTTTCCTGCATAATATACTAAAAAAACCATGCTTCAATCCATGTACAGTTTAATTTGTCCAAGTCGAGTTTGCTCAAGTCAAATTATTTGTAAGTCTAATTGAGGCTAATCATGACAAAACCACCAAGTTGTCGCACAGGAGTATCTGAGAAATAAGCAAACAACAGGAAATGTAAACAAATACAAAGGAAATGTCTTTATATTTTTTCCAATAACTTCAGTTATAGATGCCAAATTTTGATAATATAACCGCTCATTTGAAAAGGGGTAATATTGTTGTACCAAAACTCAATTTTCAATTTTTACTACGGCTTAGTGGTTTTGCAGTGACATGCCTCAATTTACTTTCATGCAAAATTGATATATTTTCTATTAATTAACAATCTCTAAGCCAATTTTTTTTTTAAATCCCACTTTGTATTCATCTTAGTTAAGTTTGACAGTAATTACTGTCCTAATTATCAGTAATTAGGATGAAAATCTAACAATAGAAAAATCTTCTATTTATTAACTCATGGTCAACCTGTGGTACTAAACTGTGCAAAGAATCCATATCCAATACAGGTCAGTCCCTGAGAATAGTCACAAGTGCTCTTAATTGTATGTTAAATTGTATTGACAATTGACCACTTAGATTTAAGTTCTGATATCAAGTAAACCCTCAAGTGTAACGTTAACAATACATGTAAAGTTTTTACACATGCAATCTACAACAGAAAGAGTAGTCTACAATAAGGCTAGGTAAAGTTACATCTGTTTTTAGTTTAATAACTTCTAGTCAACCTTGTGATTAGCATACAGTCAAACTTGCCTAAGTTGAATCCAAAGTGGACTTGAAAAATATTTGACTTAGACCCCAATTACAGTGCAGTGATCCCGGCCTAAATTGCAGTACTCGATCTCCAAATTGTGTGCGTTTACAGTGGTGGGCTCGGCTCAGCCTAAAGCTTACAAAGTTTCAATATTTTGACCTCGTTTACAGTGCAGGGCTGGGCTGATCCCACCGTAGTGTTGTAGTGCCAATTATTTGGAGGTGCGCTGGGGTCACAGTGCAGAGGGTACGGTGCTAGTGGGGCAGGAGTTTTTTGCAATAATTCTCCAGTACACATTTAATTTTAAAGCGCTACAGTCTGTATACACCATCACAGCTGCCTATTCTTAACTTTAACTGGTTCATCTATTTTTATGCACAAGAACACAAGAACATTTGAGATGATGGTTGTGAGTGGTTAAAAAAGGACCACCACTCAAGAACAAAAGTCAGAGTTTCCGACACCATATTCAATTTGGTACTGTATTAGGCCCAGATTGAGTTTACAGTAAGAAAAGGCCGGGCCAAGCCACAGCCGAGACTACCAGAGGTCATCCGAATGCGCGGCCGTTTTTGGCACTGCAATAGGGCTTTTGAGTATTTATAGTGACAATTAGGCCAAGCTCGGCTGGGCCTCACCCGTCACTGTAAACAGGGTCTTAAGCCGTAATCTCACTAAACCTTTGGTAAAACAACCAACACACTGGCTAGTTTTACCATAATTTATCCAGTGTGAACAGCACAGGCAGTTTCCCTAACCATGGAGAAAAGGAAACTTACCCTTGCCTCGTGGTTAGTTTAACCGAGTTCAACCTGCCCAGGAAAACTGACAAGGTTAGATTTACTAAGCAGAATGCGAACAGCATGACGTGGGTAAACTTCCTGAGTCATATTACAGAATGGTCAATTGGGTACTCCTGTGAGTTGTCAACTTGAGTAATATGGTTTATTTTACAAGTTGTACTCTAGCTTGTGGTAAAATGAACCATGCCAAATAATCCAAGTACGAACAATGGTAAAATTTAACCTTGTTAAATGTTACCAACTGTCTTGGTAAAATGCAGTGCGAAAGCGGCTTTAGAACAAAAATTGACTTGAGCTTCATTCACACTGGATTTATTTTAGTACAACTAACAGACTCCCTGGTTACTTTGACCGGAAAAAGTATGGTGCAGGCTAGGCTATTAGCCTTCTGCACAGGTAAAAAAAACCCTAGCTGACAAAATCTCCAGAATTTCTGATTTTCCAACTTGGGAGCTCCGAGTATGAGTTTCCTACACTTTGAAAAAAATAACTCTGTTAACATGGTAGATAATGGTAGTGACAAGTTATATAAAGGTAGTTAACAGGGTTAACCCTATAAAAAACTACCATATCAAGGGATAATACCAAGGATGGTAAGCAATGCTCTACAAGTATACATAGGAAAATACAGCCATTATTTAGAATAAACCTTAAGGCATTAATAACATCAACAGGCCCGGTTATATACTACCTTACTAGGTAGTTGTCTGTGTTGCTAGGTAGATCTTCCTAGTAATTTAACATGGTAGATCAATATAGTCAGTGGGTGTTAATTTTTCAAAGGGTAGCATTTACCAATACAATGAAATGTGGAAAGAAAAGGCACAATATCAATGCCTGTACCAATACCAGGACAGTGTAATACAAGCTGGTTGCTTTTTGCCAAATTCCAGGGTCGTATAAAAATACAAGGGCTGATTTCCATACTCCACTCCTTGGTTAAGCCTCTAGATTTTACAGGGAATGGTCCTTTCCTGTATAAAATATGCTGGTTAAAGCCTGTTTTCCTGTCAATCTTTATTCCAAAATCGCCAATTTGAAATGGCGTTTTGAATCATTATAAAAAAGTTAAAAAATTAACGATAAAATTCAAAACGTGCTGGACCGCTATATTCCCGCAATTTACTACGCTGTGCGCAACGAAGTTCATAAATATTCGCGACGAATAAAAATTCCAATAAAACAAATTTAAACTTTTGAACTGCAATTTTTATACATTAGTTAGATAATTGTATATTTCATGTTTTGAAGCAAGTTAAAACTCCCAAAACTATAATAAATAAACAAAATGTGTGATTTATTTCTAGGCCCAAAACATGTAAATTCTTGCTGCGGGCAATGTTGTCTCACGAGCGGCCAACTTTAACGATCCAAATCGTCAAAGTTGAACCTGGTTTAACTTTGACGATCCAAATCGTCAACTTTTTTTGACCTCAAGATAGTGACCCTTTTCCTGTCGATTGTTGTGAAAATCGTTATTTTTCAAAATCAACGATCAAAATTGACATTTTTGAGATTAACAATAATATAATAATATTTAGCTCAGATGAAGAAATTTAGCAGTACCTTTCTGATTGATTAAATAAATGAGTAAAAAGTGGTTAAAACCATTTCACTGTCGGGTGTTAGTCCCCACCAATGTGCCAGCATGTTTGTATGGAAAATAGGTGATTTTTAAATAAATGTCAAAAAAATAATAAATGATACTATTCCAAAATAATTTTTGTGTTAGGGTGGGCAAGACGTTGGTCTATTTTGAGAGAAGGAAAAATAGGACATTTGCATAATGATGATGTCATGGCATCCATTTTTAGTCAATTTTTCATCAAATCTGTGAAAAAACTACTTTTTCTCCAAGATATGTTTATTGGATGCATTTTTTACACTAGATCATAATGCAGGCACATATGAATAGAGATATCAAAATTTTGAACGATTTTCGTAATTTTATAACAAATTTAACACAAATAAACGTTTTTAGTAAAATCATAAAAAAAACAAATTTTCAAAAAAAACTATAGAGGGCGCATATTCTAGGAATGCCTTTTTTACTTGAAAATTTGTAAAGGATGGTATAAAAACTAAAGAGGGTGGGTTTAGCAATACCCAAGAATGTTAAAATAACGATTTATCATACCCAGCAGTACTGGCAGAAGGCCATTTAATGACATTTTATTACACCCCTTAGTACCGGGCAGGCAGGGAAAGGGTTAAAACACACCACCTTAGGTCAATAACGAACAGTGCCATCCATGTGCATGACCTACTTAAGGTAGAGCCAAGCCAAAGGCAGCAAAATAAGTCAAATAATAATTAAAAATTGAGTATTCATAAATTTTGAAACTACGCCATACTATCTTTAACAAGCAAAAACAAATCATGATGTATGAAAAAAGATTCCCCACTGTGAATCTATAACTGGAGGGTTGGCTTTGGGGTTATATCCATGGGGAATGTGAAATGAACACCCAGTCCAGCGAAAACAGGAATTTTTTTTACCAGTAAATAATGGTGTTTAAACTCAGAAAAAATTGGCCGAATGGGCCAAAATATTGGATTTGGATTCATTTTGGATAAGAAGAGGTATGGTATCCGGGAAGCAGCCCTTACCATACAACATTGTAAACTGTAGCCTGAACAGATACAGCAGACAATACCACCTTCCAGCTGGTTTACAACACGATACTGAGCACCCCACATAAGAAAGAAACTTTATACATGTTAATGATTGTGTTTAAGAAACATCTTGATTTTTAAGGGAAAAAAATGCTGATAAATTTATCATTATCCCATAAAATCTTTGTAATACCAATAAATCACAGACAACTCATTATATTTTTAATTTTAATAACACTATACTCATTAAATTTACAATTCATGTCAACGACAAACAACGCCATAAATCTATTTTTATTTATAAAACAACTTAATGGTGATTAGAAGATCATAACATTTCAAGAAAACAATCTTTTAAACTTCCTGGAAAAATCCTTAATTTATAATTAAATGATCAGCATGACGAAAGTTATTCATGAATGATCTGTAATACGTTTTGATTATGATTCAAAGTTATATGAATATCTTGTCATTTTTTAAAGTACAATGCATTTATCTTTAATTTAAAACTGTTGCTAATGAAAAAAAAATCCATGGTAAAATGCTACAATTTATTTCAATATTTGCTATCCATGTGTACTAATTAAATGCACAATTGTTAATTTATCAATCTTTAGATAAATAAATGGCCATTACTGTCAAATCCAAATTCTTAAAAACTTTACAGGCCTGTAAAATGTTAACATGTTGTGCTATAACTATCTAGTTTGATGTAAGCTATTGTTAACTCAGGTTATCAGCTCAGACAAATTTGTCTCTATAATTTTTGCTAGTATTGCCTAAAATAAGTCAAGTCAAGGTTTTTACAATCTTGCATTATGAAATTAATTTCCATTTTTTTATTTCATCTTTTATTCCTAAAAATAAAAAAAATGCAAAAATATATTAATTATTATATAAGGTATGACCAATGTTTAATAATATTTATAATGTAAATTTTTAAACAAAATGTTAATTGTGGTGGTGAATTTGTTAGATTTTGGTAGTAACTTGTCTTTAATCTATTAATCTTATTTTCGGTTCAGACAATCAATTTATTTTTGATATGCCTATATATGGACATTACGATACAACACCATGACCATAAATGGACATGTGCTCACTATGGGTTTATGTTTTATTTTTAATTTGATAGTCTGGACACAGCCTTATAGAATGCATTTAAAAAAGCTATTTTCAATTTTATTTAACAAAACATATTTTATAGCTTATGTTTAAATGTTAAATATTAAGTCTTAACTTAAAACCTGTATCAGTTAGAAGAGAGTATACAGTGCTCACCAAAATCAAAATACTAACTTAACTAATTAATTTAAAACTAATTAACTAAATTAATATCAATAATAATAAAAGATAAATAATATATACTTTATTATATTCTACATCAAACATTTAAACTGCACTGATTGGTTGAAAGAGCGCCACATGATTAAAAATATTCCTACTATTCCAGCTTGCTGACGTCACTTTGCGAAATATGTTGCTATTTATCAAATGACATCACTTTTAGGATGTCTCTTTGCGATATAGTAAAATACTATTTAGCAAAGTGACGTCATTGACAATTGTGATGTTTACACAGTAACAAGCGAGCCGAGGCTAGGCCCCTAGCCTAGGCACACTGACCAGTTAACTGACGACAATATATGGCATGGGCCTAGGGCCTAGACAAATTTATCCGCACTGGAAACCCAGAAAACAATAAAATATGGTATGTCCGTTTTCGGAGAATTTTGTAGAGATTGTGGAGTGAAGTTTGAGGATGTATGAAGGTCTAGTAGTAGGCCTCATTTGAACCTCCCCCACCCAGAGCCGCGTGAAAGGTAGGCATACCTAGGCCTAAAGGTAGGCCTAGCCTAAGCCCTTTGTCTTGTTTAATGTAGAATATAAAACAAACATATGTTGCCTAATTTCGAGTTGCTAGTTAAAACCATGGGCCTCGGTGTCTCCAAGTACTATTCACTTCGGGGCTGCGCCCCTCAGTGAATAGTACTATTTGGAGGCACCTCTGCCCATAGTTTTAACCAG
>JAOTQE010113044.1:0-13090 GCA_025631205.1 Nesometra sesokonis
ATGGCGTGTATCTCATTGCTTGGAGTATGCATTATACTTTCTTACTTGAAGTTGATTAGTGGACCTTTCGGATTAAACTGTAGTTTTTCATGTACTCTATTATTGAGGGAACATTTTAGAGGCGGTGTACATAAGAGGGTGCACATGTCTTTTTTACGATATTAGAGGGGGGGGGGGGCTCACACCGGATATGCCTCCCTCTAAATCCGCCCCTGCCATTAGTTTGTATTAGACTCATTGTGTAGTCAAAATAAAAAAGCTTATTATAAGCGCATTTGCAGCATTAGTCAGCACTGTAGTTTTGTTGTAAACTTGCTCCACTATGTTGGTATGGTCCTGATAAAGATCATTTTCTTTTCAATTTTTTTATAGGAGAGTATCAAAGCGCCCCCAACGACATACCAAGATCTTGTGAAGCTGATCAGGAGGAGGATTGCTGCGGACCCTGAATGCACACATTTGAGTGTTAATGACCAACAGATATTGGTATGTATAGGGATATTGACAGACGATAATACTTCAGAATGTGCTCTGTGGTGCAGCCTCAAAAATCCGATTGATATTAACTAAACTCAGAAGTATTGATTTTATAATCAAGGTTTTAACCTTCAAATTTTTGGATTACAAGGGCCAACATTAATTTTTACATTGCCATGTTTTGAAGATTTTCTGTATCAACTCTTTCCACATGCATTTCAATACCCCTGAGCATTATTCATCTTGTCCATCTGTCTGTCTGTCCATCTGTTTGTCTGTTGTCAACTTTAACCTTCACCATAGCAACCGGAGGTAGAGCTTTGATATTTGGCATGTATGTTCTGTATGAGAAGACCTTCCTCTGGAGCTCCACATTTTGATCTTTTGACCTTGACCTCGATTTATACTATAGTGTTGTTTTCATGTGCTACATTAAAATGTCAATACCGCCATGGGCATAGCGTTTTATAGACATATCTTGTTTAACATGATTAAAACAAAAATATTCATAAACTCAAATGTTCCTTTTAAAATGGGCTTTCTGTTGATGTAGAGTAAAGTAAATCGTTTTATGATATTTTTACAATAAATTGAAAATTTAGAAAAAAAAGTGGCATGGACCTAGGAAAAAAACCAAATCTCATGAGGTGCTGATGCTAAGTTAAACTAGGAGTTGTTCACCTTATGATTGAATGTATTCATATGATTTGTAAATGATACTCCGTAATATTTATAACTATATACTGGATTGATTTATCGTTGTTCACTGATTGCTAAAAGCGTGTCCCATGATCAAACATAATCCAACCACCAAAGTAATATTTGCGGATCCGTAAATAGTAAAAGACTATTTATGGATTCTGTTCCAATTTCAACACCAGATGGCGCTATCTCATGTGACCCGGCGCTCGTACCGGTTGCGACCGCAGTGTTCATAGCTGCATTGAACTCAGTCAATGAACAAGAATGTATGAATCCAGTATATAAAACAAATATATACTGAGATGAAAGGCTCTGGATTAAAACTATGATCCCTCAGTGACTGCAAAAGTACTATTTGCTTTGGGGCTGCACCCCTCAGCAAATAGTACTTTTGCAGTGACCTTGGGACCCATAGTTTTAACCAGAGCTTTTCATCTCAGTATATATTTGTATACTATTTCTGTGTACTACACAGGCTGGAATTATTATGGGAGAAGTTAACAGTATTTGGCCAGATATTAGACGACAAGTGGATGACTCATTCTTGGTAAGTTCAACTGATAATTGCAACAACTAAAACCAATGAAGAGTGTAAACAACTGAAAAGACCACGTCCACTGCGTGACATAAGAGGGCATTATTTAAGATTTTCCATGATGCGCGGTCCTGAAGTGTGTTAACCTTTTCTCACTCGCAGTCATCAGCAGGGGAGTCAGTAAAATTGTGAGCTTACACAGAAGGCAAGAAACGCTGAAATTTGCATTTTAAATGGGCATGATTCAGTGTGTAGGCAAATGAGAGAAGAGGAGAATTGGAATGTAACATGCTGGGGTAGGCCTATTCCTACTGTAGGCCTACTTCTTGTTTGATTGTGTATGTATATGGGCTACTTCGTTTCATGTAACTTATAAGACTAGGCCTAAAATTGAATAACAGTTGTTTACATTTTATTCTTAGGGAAGATTTTTTTTCCAAATATCAAAAACAACCCTAAAAAGCATACCTTTGAAACTGACAAATTGACATTTCTTCACAACGTAGATAAAGAACTTTCATGTCCATGCAAAGCTTTAGGCAAGGCCGATTCAAAACTGAAACAAGCACAGTTGGTTTTATGCTCAATTACCCCTTAGAATTGTGTGCGTCTTGTTTCATAAGCTCTCTAATGGAAAATTGAGGGCGCACCCAATAATTTAACAGTGTTATCTGTAATAGTATCTATATCATGAAATTCAGTATTTCAGTGGCTCCATTTTTTTTGAGAATTGTACTTTTTTATTGTAGTATAATTTTTTTTTTTACTTTTTATTTTTAGACTCCCGAAGAAAATGTAGAACTGCAAAGAAGAATTACTGTGCATATTGTTACTGTGTGCCAACAGTTATTTCAGCACTATGTCCAAAAGGCTACTCGTAAGTAACCATAACTATTGACGTAAAAAGGGACATTTGTGGCAGAGCCAAGCCAAATGAGACATAGTCAGAAAATTGAAAATTGAGTTTTTCATGCGTTATAAAACTAAACATTTTTATCTTTAACATGCAAAAAAAAAATCAGTTTCATACGATGTTTCCTTGCGAAGTTATGAACAGTCGAAGTTCGAACATTTCAAATGTAAAGGTCATTAGGTCATTTTAAATTTCATTTTTTAAACATTTTTTGATCATATATCTGACAATTTTTAAAGTAGATTGAAGGTTAAATGTATGAAATGCATATTTTTTAAATAAAATAAAATGTTAAAAATTTGACCATTCTTCGTTTGTAGAATAATTTACACAATAAGGACTAATGATTTAAAGGAGTTTTGTATTTGTGTCTTCCTCTTCTTTTTTTCAGTTCTGAATGAGCGAGGAATCTTTAGCGGACCTGCAAACATGAGTCGGCTGAAAGCACAACTTTCTTTAGACACTACAAAATTGTAAGTAATACAAAAAATAAACAATTAAATTTAAAAAGTAATAATTCAATAATTTCATACATTGTTAAGGGTGGAGTTGTAAGTTTATATTAAAACTTTGGTATACAAATTCTTTTTCATTGCCGAGGTTGAAGGGGAAATTTAATATGCGATAGATGAGAATCAGCCAATATTAACAATTCAGAATTTAGAAAAATATTTTCTTTTATTCTAACATCCCCATTTGTGAAGATTTCTTGAAAATACATGCACTGTGTTAATAATCGTTATAATTTATTTTTAATTAAAAAAATAAATCTTTTTTATTCTCTACTTTGTAGATATGACTTGCGCGTACTATAAAGAACAACATTTTTTTTATCCTCATTTTCCCTGATTGTCCAAAAAAAATTTGCAAAAACAAGAAATAAAAATGGTTTGTCTTAAATGGAGGCTTGGCTTAAGTCTTTTTAAGATCTCTACCAATGACAGATGACAGGTGTGGTTTTCAAACGAAGAATTGTAAAAATCCATTATAAAAAAGAAATAGCACTTTCTAAAGAATGACATTGCTAGGTTTCATTTTTATATATCACATGAACTAACTGTCCTTTTTAAAAATTGTTTTTCAGTCTAAATATTCTCATTATTCGGCGACATATTGTAGCGGACATGCTGGGTCAAGTATCAGATTCTGAATGCAGTTCCAGTGAAGAACCAATAGAAGACACTGCTGGAGGGCCCCTATCTTATCAAAAAATGGTACATTCTAATATAAATTTGCAGTATGTTTTGTATTTTATACAATTGTTTCTTCTTTTGAGAGATGATCACTGGCTGCAGGTATAATGGTTACTCCCATTTACCTGGATATCTTGCGCCGAGGATGGCAGTAACAGATTCAACCTATTGGTTGTTAAAAGAGTTTTGCAAAGAGCCATCCAAAAGCATCTTGAATATTTCCACGTGCGTGGCCACTTCTACTTCTTGGTTCAGAGGAGCAAGCTGAATATTAAAAGTGCCTTGCCAAACTACACAAAAAACTGTCCTACTATCCATTTAAAAACAATAACACCCTCCAACGAGGCAGATCTACCATATTAAATTCCTAGGAAGATCTACCTAGAATTTAACATGTTTGTCTTTAAGTTTAAATTAGTACTTCATATTAAATATTTGTTTGATTCAGATTGAAATTAGCAGACCCAAAAGAAAGAAGCATTACAAACAGACAATTCAGAGAGAGATCCGTGATCTGAACAAGAAAATGCCAAATATTGATACATACAAAGTACTGGATTACCTGCCTGATATCAAAGCCTTCAAGAGTGAATCAACTAGTAATAAACACAGCTCTATTTCTACTAGAATTAGTAAGAAAAGCAGTATTTCTAAACATCCTTTAAGGTAAGGTGAATAGGTAGAATTGGAGAGCCCAAAAATCTCAATGATTGCCATTATTGACCATGTTACCCTTTGAAAATTATAACTCTGTTAACATGGTAGATAATGGTAGAAACAAGGTGGATATAGGTGGTTAACAGGGTTAACTCTATAAAAACTACCACATCAAGGAATACCACCAAGCATATGATCAGAAATGCTCTACCTATACTTACAAAAATACAGTCAATATTTAAGATAAACCTTAAAGCATTAATAACATCAACAGATATGGTAATTATATGCTATCTTACCAGGTAGTTCTCTGTGGTTCTAGGTAGATCTCCCTAGTTATTTAAACATGGTAGACCTACTTAGTCAGAGGGTGTTATTTTTTCAAAGGGTAACTTGAAAGCTGCGAGAAAAATCTTCATAAATGCTATAAACAGTATAATAAATGGTTTTTGATATTGTATAAATTGATGTGACCACCTCGCCGTCAAAACGCATCTTCTGTTGTTTCCACATGTAAACAAGAGAAAACTGGTTTGAATTAAGTCACTTATGTTTGCTGTTGACAAGCTTAATGAATCTTCATAATACACCGGTAATTAGTTTGCTGAAATAATTATTATTATTATTGCTAAAATTATTACTATTATTATTACTAATGCTATTACAAGATGTCTAGATGTTTTTTGAGTTGTTACAGTGGTGGATCGAACAAAAAGCCTCTAGTGACTTACCTGATCCTCCTTTGTTTTGTTGCATTTTCCCAAATAAGAATGACCTAATTTTTTCAGGAATTTTGGTTCATCTCCAGGGTTCCAGACTATCAAATTTTGTTCTGGATTTTAGTTTTCTCCAAGAAGTTCTCCAGGTTTTTTGAAAGTTTTATAATTAGAGCATAAATTGTCATATTGTTTTCAAAATATTTGTTGGTAATTAGTAACTTTGAAAATGTTTTGGTGGACAACAGGAACAGGAACAAAATATATCAACAACTTGTATTATTAGCAAGAAGGTAAACGTATAATTTTAACGGGCCTTGTACACACACTTAATCCTTTAAAAAATCAGAATTCTCAAGGGAAAACAACCACTAGATATACAGATTAATTTTGAAATTTTGGGCCTGTCTGAAGCCCATTGACCTGCTCTCCGCTGTATTGTTATGTCCTGTTCGTCATTCCATCGGGCTAACCAAAATTGTTGCGATAAATCATTTTCCAAATATTAGCTTGAGTATACATTCAGCACTGTAATTATCCCATGCAGTAGTTTTATAAAATTTTGAAAACTAAAATAATTTTTAAATCAGAAATTTGAATTTTTTTTCAAATAGAAAGTTGGCAGATGCCTAGATATTATGAACTAATAAATGTTCCTTGACACGTTAGAAAAATCCAGAAGTTTCTTGAAGGTTTCTTGAGACACCTTGAGTCAACTATGTCTGCCCTCATTGAAGTTTATGATTTTGTCGATTGTAGTCCCCAGCAACTTTTAAGGATTATGAACTGCACACATTTACAACTTGGGACATTTGTAATTGGCGATCTTAAACACATTAAAGATTTTATTCTTATTTTTCTTATTCTTATTTTTATTCTTATACTTTTATCTAGATATCACCGTATTTGCCTTACCAACATGAAAACCGTTTGATTGGTTGACTCTCCAACCGAATTAGGTCATATATGACATGTAAATCATTTTGCCAATGGTAAAGATTCTAAAATACTTTTAGCTACGAAGTTTGCGAGTCTGTAATTTTGACAAACGCACTTTGTTAAGGCCGTTTTCCACTCGGCGAATTTATTCGCACGAATCCCTAATTTTCGCTCATAGTCATACGCAGTTTAATTTTAAACTGCAAAATTATGTACCATGAACAGAAATTTGTGATTCGCGCGATTAAATTTGCCTAGTGGAAAACTGCCTTTAAGCTTACAAATCCAACGAAATTTACATAATTTAATGAAAAACAATAAACTTGAGCAATGTTTATTGTGTTGGTGGCAATGAGGACAACGACAACAAGGATGATGATGACTATGATGATCAGGGGCAAATCTATGATTGTGAGGATTTGGGGGGTGGGGTGTTGGGCTTAAACTCAAAATTGATTTTTGATAAGCAAGAAAAAAAGAAAAATTGGCAGCACTAATATACCCCTGCCTTGTGTTTTTGTGTACTTACATGACCACGTCAAAACAATTTTATTTTATATTGACTAGTCGTTTGTAAGGACTTTATAAACCAAAAATTAGTCCATTTTAGGGGTAGTCAATCATCAAAGTTGACAATAATTTTTACTACTTTATTTACAGGAGGGAAGCTTCTTCAGAATCATTACAGTACCGTCTTCCAAGGTCAAACTCACTACCACAGCTAGATCATGAGACACTTGGAGATGAACTAGGCCTTACTGAGAAAGAATTAACAAGGAGTGCATCAACTGTTGAGATCTACATTGAAGAAAAAGCTTCTAAGGTTTGAAGAGTTTGATTTTTGTTCTTTTTGCAGTTAATACCATGTTTTAACCTTAGATTGTTTATTTATATCAATATTATTAAGGTGATCCGGATTCAGCTGAAGATGATCATTCATTAATGGTTCAGTCATTCGACTAGTAAAGTACCATGACGATTGATAGTAATAATAATAATAATACTGAATTTTTAATTTTGCGCCAGTATCCATCTAAAAGATGCTCATGGCGCAGTGACACATACAAATGGGAAGTTCATAAAAGTACTAAGTTGAAAATGGTTAGAGCTCATCAAAAAAGGTCTTGAGTTTGGATTTAAAAGATTCTAGTGAGGGTGGATTTTTAACAACAACTTTCGGTAAATAGATCACAAAAACAATGCGGCAATGGCGAATCATCTGTTACCCCAAGGTTTTGAAATCTTTGGTGTGCCTGCCAGTTGAGTGCAATGAACACCTTGAGCAATATGGACAATTAAGTCATTGATGTACACAGGTGAGGCATTAATAGTTTAACGGTAGATGAGTATTGTGAAAATTCTCTGATGAAGTGGGAGCCAGTGCAGTTCTTTTAAAACTTGTGTTATGTGTTCTCTTGGTTTTGTATGAGTGACAATCCTAGCAGTTGTGTTCATCAGGCATTCGAGTTGATTGATCTGGGTATTCAACTTTTTCAGTAATTTTATGATTTTGCTTTTCAGGAAGTACCCGATAAAAATTACAGAAGTGAGGCGGAACCAGTAACAAGGCAATATTTAAAGAAAGATCTTGACAGACTAAGTACATACCACTCGGCAAAGGCAGCAGCACTTGATGAACAAATACCAGAAGATGAGGACCTTCCACCATTATTACAGGTACATAGTATACAAATATATACTGAGATGAAAAGCTCTGGTTAAAACTGTGAGCCCCAAAGTGACTGCAAAAGTACTTTTTGCAAAGTGGTGCAGCCCAGAAGCAAATAGTACTTTTGTAGTCACTGAGGGACCCATAGTTTTAATCCAGAACTTTTCATCTCAGTATATATTTGTTCTATATACTGGATTCATACATTTTTGTTCATTGATTGAGTGCAGCGCTGAACACTGCGGTTGCAACTGGTACCAGCGCTGGGTCACAAGAGATAGCGCCATCTAGTGTTGACATTGGGACAGAATCCGTAAATAGTCTTTTATTATTTACTGATCTGTAAATAGTTCTTTGGTGGTTGAATTATGTTTGACCATGTGACACGCTTTTAACCAATCAGTGAACAAAGATAAATCAATCCATAATATTAGTTATTAGGTGAGGTTGAATGTGATATGAATTATCTAGTTGAGGGGTTTGTATCAGGTGAAGGCGATAGCACATACATGATACAAACTTCAAGACTAGATTTAATTCATATCAGACCCATTCAAGCCTAATAATAATTTTATCATGCCGTAATAATCGTTGAGTTTAATTTTACTCATTTTGAGTTGATATTAAATGTTGCAAATCTGCACTTCAACCCAGAAACAGGTTTGCTCGCTTTTACAATCTGAAACGCCATTGTTGATAATCAAGTGTAGCTCTCTCACTACACATGTGCTGTTGCTTATTGACCTGATATTGTGCGTGAGTACAAGACCAGTAGGTATGATACAAAAATATTTAGTCAGTGATTTTTCAATGAAAACATGAAAAAGTAATTGATGGTATAAGGTAAAGTATACTTTGTAAGTAAATAATATTAATCTAATACATAATCTGAGAGGCTAAACATGGTGAAACATAGACTCCAGAAAATATTGCATTTTCACTTACGCCATTTTGAAAACCAAAGTGGCTATCAACAGTTGACGTATCACATAAATGGTATCATTGGAAAGGTAATCACAATTGGACTATTAAAACTTGAAGAAATTTCAAAATTTTAAATTTTTGGATAATTCTAAATTATATTCTGTTTATATATTGAACACAAATTTATTTAGTGAATGGTTCATTTTGTAGCTTCTCAGCATATAGTTAATAGACTCTTTTCCCTTTTCTTTTGTTTCATGTGTATATGAAATTCTGAAATATAACACGAAAAAATAAATGATATATGCACAATGCACAATTTTGTCTTCATTGCTTTTTGCTTTGTCTAGGTTGTTGCAGATACAACTCGATCTGACAGGAGGCGAGAGTTAATGCAGGAACATCTGAAAGAAATGCAAGAGAAGAGATTGATACAAGAAGCTGAGGACATGTGGGCACTCTTCTGTTGTTATCATAATTGTCATCATTATCATATTCATCATCAACAACATCGTCGTCGTATTAGTCAGTGTCACCGCTGCCATCATTGCGTTGCCGCCATCGCCATCATCGTCATCATCAGCATCATCATCGTCACCATCACCACCACCATTGTCATCATCATCATCATCATTTTTATTCTCACTGCCATTATCATCATTATCATTGATGTTAGTCTAACATTTAGGCCTAAATGATACTGGTAGATCGGCCCAAAAATCTTGAAAATCAGTGGTTTTTATTTGTTTTTGTGTGTTTTTTTTTACATTGATATCTAAAAAGTGTAAGAAATACATCAAGTTATCAAAACATTATAATAAATGCATAAACCAATAAAATATAATATGGATATATAAAAAAGTAAAATTGCAGAAAATGTTGAAAAGGGATCAACTACCAAGGATGAGGTCTTCAGCAAAATTGTGGGTCAGTCATGTGGGAAACATTTTGTTGTTTTAGTAGGCTCTATTTTTTTGAATTTGATTTTTTTTTATTCATATAATATATTTCAGAGGTAAATGTTTACATTTCATACAATTTTTAGGAAAGCTTTTTGTATTTCTTTCCGAATTTACAGGATAATTGTATGTATTTAGCAAAACAATCGGGAGATGTGGCGCTATAAAAGGAAAAAAATTGTCCACCATGATTTGTTTTTTAGATTTTGGGTCGTTAGAGCTTGGGAAAAATTTCTTTTTGGCCTGTATTAGCCTTATCTATATATTAGAAACTATGAAATATAAAAGCTAATGTTTCTGTTTTTTTTTTTTTTTTAACTCTAGAGTGTATATAAGTCAACCAACCCATCCACAACCATCAACCAAAACAACCAGATTAAAAGATAAAACCATAATACGTACATCTGATGTCCGAGTGTCGGAGCGGGTTAACATGTCATCCATCACACTCCAACTCAACCGTACCGTCTTCAATGAGCTGGAAAACGAAGTCACTCCGGCAACTATAAAGAATATGGACAGTAATTTGTTCCGAGGAGAGGAGATTCGAGAAGTTTACAATGAGATAATGAAAACACTTCCAACAGATCATTTAGAATATGATGTGGTAAGATTTTTCTAAAGATTTGTGATGTTACACCACAAAATGAGTCGCATCAGATCAAACTGAGATAATCAGCAAAATAGGTTTATGTCAATTTTTTTAGGAATGTAGTTTTAATCAATTATGTGTAATATGTATATTTGATTATATTATATTTTTATGAAAGATTCATGCAAGATTTCTCAGATTTATAGTTTTTTTAATTGATTATTTTTATATGGCCAACTTTCTCAAAACTGTTTTCATACATATGAAAACTTCAAATACTCCTATCTTTGGATCTACTTGTCCAATGAATGTCAATTTGAAGTGTAGATTATAGCTTATATTATGCTCTATTATAAGGTAACAATAACTCCATTTTGGATTTTTCTACAACAAGACTCATTTTGTGGTGAGACCTCACATTTGTGAATTATTGCGGATTAATAACAAATCCTTTTCCCTGTTTTCACAACAGGGACACGGCTTCTGCTGTTCATATGTTAAATTAATGTTTGTTACTATGATAACTAAAATTCTGTAAGCCTGATTCGGTTTCAAATTTTGCAGATTGCAGGATTATTACAAGAAGATGGACCTTATTGATTTTGGAGTTTGCTTTTTATTTTTAAGTGGTTCCAATCAAGGCAGTTTATGGAAAGCTATGACACTGAAGCTCTCATCTCTTTTTGCTCAATTTGGTTTATAATTTTAATTGATTGGCATAGACAATGAGATCAGATAGCTTTTGTAAATATGGTACAAACAGACAGTCAAACTGACAGATGAAAATGCTTCTACGAACTGTGTTGATACCAATTATTTTTGTTTTTAGGATGACTTTGTTGAACCACCAGGGCCATATGTAGATTTAAATAATCTTGTAAACACTGCATCATTGATGAAAAGTCGGAAAGAGCGAGTTCTAAATACAGAACTTGGGAAACAGGAGCTTCCACCATGGGGCGTAGAGTATGAGCAATGGTGTAAAAGGTATGTTCACTTAGCAGGGTGATTGTATACTGGGCCACCACCTTCACATACCATCCACCTTACCCTTTGAAAAAAATAACTCTGTTAACATAGTAGATAATGGTAGTGACAAGGTAGATAATGGTTGTTAAAAGGGTTAACCCTATAAAAACTACCATATCAAGGGATACTACCAAGGATGCTCAGCAATGCTCTACAAGTATACATCGGAAAATTCAGCCATTATTAAGAATAAACCTTAAGTCAATAATAACATCAACAGGCAGGGTAATTATATACTGCCTTAATAGGTAGTTCTCTGTGTTGCTAGGTAGACCTCCCTAGTAATTTAACATGGTAGATCAACCTAGTCAGAGGGTGTTATTTTTTTAAAGGGTAATGCTCATTTCAAGGCCGTATACCCAGCAAAATTTCTACTCTTGAATATCATTGAAGAGTAGGTTCAGATTCATGGCTTAAGCATAGCGTGTAAGCAAGGCGTAAGCTAATCAGCGGCATAATGACCAGGGTGTTTAGATACAGGCTAAGTCATAAGCATTTTTAAAAATGCCACCAGTTGCTTTTCCAATGACCTGTCATCCATAATAATTTATTGGCCAAGCTATTGCGAATTTTAATTGGTCATGATCAGAATCATTCAAGTGTACGATGCATAGATCAATTAGTATTGCATTAATCTTTGGCTTGCAGGAAGCTCAAGTTATGCTCTGGATTAAAGATTTGCACTAATCGGCAGCTAGTTCCGACACAAATAATTCTATGGCACGTACATTATGCTTCACTTAATTGTTGAGTCTGCATATATCCTAAGTACCATTTGAAATATCTGCCACCCATCCTCTGGTATACTCATTGTGTGGTATGATGTATCTGACAGTTATTAGACTAGTACGAGCCACTGTGGTCTAATGGTTATGACACTTGCCAAGACAGCAAAAGGTCAGAGGTTCAAATCCCTATGGAGGCATTTTATTTTCAACGGTTGAGGGCTGTGATACACGGTGTATAAAATTACGTCCTTCTTTGAACACTGTTATTTACCTTTGTTTAATTTAACAAATAGATATTCTATGTACTAAAATCTTATCATTTTTAATTACTCTAGTCCAATCTTCAATGCGTCATTTGCCAAGCCTCGTCCACAGCGTATCCCAGTATCCCCTTTCAACAAAGGTACTGGACCTTTTAACAGTTCCGTGAAACTGACTCAAAGCGATCAGAATTACGGATTGGTAGCCCCAGCATCTGGTGGATTCAACTTTGATGGTTTGCAGCAAAAACCTGCTGGTCAGAGGGCACTGATGGACAACCGAAATGAAAGGTCATACCTTTCATGGCTAGCCTGGTGGAAAAATACTATTAGCTCTGAAGACTATGTGAAATACTTAACAACACAGGTAAACCATTCATGTCACATAAGTGGCTTGGGTATTGCTGAAGTATGAAAGACCAGCAAACCTTCCAATATCAAAATAAATTTAAACAAATGTCAAAGCCCCCAAGTCTCCAGAATTAGCCCAAAGTTTCCATGATATTTGCAATCATCTTCCATGCTCCAGGAAATGCCCAATTTTCTCCAGGAATTTGGATTTTTCATGATCATCGCCAGGATTTTTAGTAAATTAGCAATGTTAATGCGCAAAAATATGTAGTGTTTTTTTAATTTTTAAACATTAAATTGTGCTATGAAAGTTCCTAGGTTGTCAAGAATTGTACCAAAATAATAGTAAACACCTTTTCATTTGTAAGGGATAAAGCATTGTTGTTTATATAATTTTAGTTTTAGATGCCCGTATAACGTACCCCAAAGTTATGTTGCAGGGGCGG
>JAOTQE010113055.1:0-13089 GCA_025631205.1 Nesometra sesokonis
GTGTCTATAGCGTTGCCAATCCTTTAAAGATGTATTGTCACTTGAAATTGACCAAAAATCATTAATTTGCTCATCAAATTGACATTGAAAAAAATAACTTGAGAATAGAAATTACATTTAAAAGTTATTTAATAACATTTACCGTATATATTGGAGGATTATAAAAAAAAGAGGTTTCCAGCCTTTTTAATGTTTTTGGCTTATTTTTAGCAAATCATGTTGAAACATTGTGTGTAGATATTTTTAAAGCACCCTATTTTCTAGTGTCCTCTTTTTATTTCAATTAAGAAAGTTATTTTTAAAATTCATTTTTTTTTTCATTTTTTAAGTGGCAATATGTATCTTTAAAAAAATTACAACTATTTATTTGATTTTGTTGTTTATGTTCATAAGGCCCCATAAAAATAATTATTAGTTTATCACCATACCAAATCATAAAAACTGATGAAGGCGGGAGGTTTTTTCTTTTTTTTTAACCGACCTCCGATGTTGTAGTGATCTTACGTTGGGCCAGATCGTCCATCATCATTTTAGAATCATGCAAATGTGATGCCCATATTTTGTGTACGCCGTGAGCTCGAGAATCGTTCATTTTAATTTATGTTAAGAGATCCAAAGCATTCCAAGTGAACGATCGTCTGAATAGTAAAATGAGTAAAAAAAAATCGGGATTTCCCCAAAAGTGATGCGAGCAGCGGTGATAAACTAATAATTTTTATTATGGGGCCTAATATCCATTTTTTCATTATATAAGTTGAACAATAATTCATAACTACTTTATCTTCTAGCAGATAAATGATGTCTGGACGAGTAAAGTTGCTAAATCCTCCTGATGAATCACAGTCAAGATCACCCTCGCAACGCAAGACGAGATCATCACGCTTATCTAGCAGTAAGAATGAAAACAATAACAATTCGGAGGTAACACGTATGAAGCGTTTCTTTGAAAATTCACCAATGATAATGCATTTGAAGAGACCACCGCTCACGCCGAGGACCTGTGGAAAGGAAAATCGTTTGAATATGACATTGCCTCTGCCTTTATCGGCTGTGAAAAAGCAGTTTGTAGAGGAATCCGACAATGAGGAAGTTTCCATAAGTCCGAGCTTAGCACAGTTAAGAATGACACCAGGCAAGTAACTTTAGATAAGAAAGCATTTGTGAGGTGTCGTGACAAAATGAGTTGTGTTGTACCACAGGTAGTTTTTAGATGTTTACAAAAACAGATAAAAAGTCATAATTTCATAAAAATGAGATTTTTATAAATTACAAGCATCCTGTTTGTTTATTTACAATAATCATGTTTTTGAACTACATTTCGTAAAGTGGAAAACAGTGCAGGAAGTTAACATTTGTTTAGTCTTTAAAGTTGCTTTTTTCCAAAGTGTGTTTTCAGGTGTGTATATTTCAAAATCATTTTTCTCTTGTTATACTCGACCTATGAACCTAATTCAAAAACCAACTTAAAACTTATAATATTTTCTATTTGAATATAGTAATAACACAATTTAGATTTTTTGTACAACAAGACTTATTTTGTGGTGACATCTCAAATCACTGTCTTCAAATTTCCATTTATTCATTAAAAAAATTAATCATTATAATTTGACAATATTTCGAAAATATAATAACTGATCTGCCCCATTTATTTTATTACTTGTAATTGTAAGCAAAATAAAACAGAATTTGATTTTTTGGTGTGGTCTCTAAAAAAGTAAAGCTGATTTTTTTTTCTTTTACATTGGTTTTGTATAAAGTGGAAAATAGTAACCAACAACAAACCATATGCCAGCTGTGTTAGAACTATGTGCAATATTGATATGCTTATTGTGAGAGAAACTGGGTTAGGTTATGGATAATCTTAACTAACCAATAAATATGTAATTTTTTAATGCCAAGATTTCCAATTGGGGCAAGGTATGGCAAAACCACTAAGTTGTCGGAAATTGAGATAATAATGACACCATATTTCTCGTAAGCTTTAAAATGAGGGGTCAATTATTATAATCAGAAAAATACAACCAATGTTACATAGACCAAATTTTTCTACATGTATTTTCTTATATTTCCTGTTGTTTATTTGCTCATTTCTCATTAACTTCCTGTGCGACAACTTGGTGGTTTACCATGCCTTGCCTCATTTGGTCTTGGCAACATAATATTTTTTTTTTACGTTTTTTATTATCTTGAATATGGTAAGAAAGTTAATTAAATAAATACTACTGTACTATGAATCAACATACTCCTCCCAATAATTTTTTTTTAATAAAAATATTCTACATTGTTTTAGGTAAAGCTTTACAGAAGCAGAAAATTTTAGAAGAGAAACACCAGCTTGCTAAATCAAAGGTGTCTAACATGGGGCCTGGAGGAGGTGTCAGTATTTGGCCTGAAATGGACAATATGAGGTTAACACCAAAAGAAATGCACATGATGGTTATTGTCGCCCTTGTTATTATTGGTGGTGTCTACCAACTGTTTAATTTCCTGCATGGTATATATTGTTTTTTTTTACTTTAAATTTGCATATGGACTGTGTCTGAAATAAAGTTAATTGAATTAAAAAATATGATTTAAAAGTGTAACCAAACTAATATTTTTACCCAAACAAGTGTGTACAATTGTTATCAGGCTTAGATATCCTATATATCAATTCTTATGTTTCAAAATTCTTGCGCCACAAACATCAAAACCGAGAGAGACTTATTTTTCATGTGTTCTCTCAACGTTAATCTTAATGTAAAAAATAGTTAATGATGTAGATCGTCAAAGTTAAACTGACTTCAACTTTAATGATTTGGATTGTTAAAAAGTTGGGTGCTTGTGAAGCTACATTGCCTTGCAGCAAGCATTTACAGGGTTTTTGGCCTAAAAATAAATCAAGCATTTGTTCACTTTTTACATTTTCAGAACATAAAATATACAATTATCTAACTAACATTGTAGTTGCAAAGTTCTCCAAATTTGCTTTATGGTAATTTTAATTTGTTGCGAAGGTATACGATTTTCATTGCGCACAGCAAACTATATAGCGGAAATTTAGCAGTCTAGCGTGATTTTAATTTTATCATAAATTTTTTTTATAATGATTTAAAACGCCATTTCAAATCAGTGTTTTTGGAGTAACGATCAACAGGAGAACAGGCTTTATAATAATGTTTTTATTTCTTTGTAATATATAATAGGTAATACTTTAAATTCAATCAAGATATGTAACAACAAGCTGCAAGCATTTCCACTTATTCATCCTTTAGACATCTCCAGTCAAGAGAATTTCAACTCTACCTGTCTACTATGGCATGATGGTTTCTACAGATTAATGGTAATTGAACAGAACATTGCTTGTACCAACCATCTTAACTTTCAGAACTTATATATCCCCAACCATCATCTAAAGCTGCAAGTGCACTGGATTTTTAGCCTCGCGTTGTTGTTGTTGTTGCGACCATAACTTTAAAAGCGTCCAGCGTCACCAGTTTATAACAGACGTGCATGAAATGTTACACATTAGACACCATTTACCATAAACGTTCTTTGCCCTTTTTTAAAGTTACAACCCAGAGTGTCCCCTAGACGCACAAAAGTAGAAATTATTTCACTGGAGGACTGTAAAAAATAACAAGAACTCTAAAATAGAACTGGAGGTATCACACACTTTAGTGGCGCAGTAAGTTAAAATACCATTTAACACAACCCTTAAAAAGGCGGAGGTCGTGAGTTTTATTCCTGTTACAGACAACATAATACAGTTTTTTCTGTTGATTCATTACCAATTTTAGAATAATTTTAGTGTGTACGAATGAACATTCTAAAAATTTAAGTGGGTTTTGGCTAATGTTCTCTTGTAAACTGCCTTGTCAAAACTACAAAAATATCTTAAACTTTTAATGCGATGTATCTCACTAGTTGTAATAAATAATGGAAGAATGCTTTTTTTTACACCACTTTTTTTTTTTTTCATTTACCATTTGAATATTTTATAAATTTTGTATATAGAGATTATATATTTTCAAATATTTTATAATTTTTATGTGAAACTGGGTGAGGCGAAAATAAAGACTTCATGTCATAGTGATTTAGTTGACTTTTGTCTTTCTTGCCTCCTCATCCAGTCTCTGTATATGTTTGTAATTTTTTAATGTTTTATTGGAAAAAAGAATAAGAATAAATTGCAGTGGAAGCGCGGACCTGGTGAGCAGTCATTCTTGTTTTGATAAAAGCTACCGACTGAATAGTAAATTTTACCACAATAACACTTGTGTGCAAAAACTTGGTAACTTTCCTTTAGAGGAAGACGTACTGAATTACACGGTAAAAAACTTACCAAGACAGTTTCACCTGGTAAAAAAATTCAGTGCAAATGCTGTCACTCGATGAAACATCCAAGTCAACAATAACAGTGCAATGGAGGCCATAGGGCCTGGCCGATGTTTGAAAAAGTGGACCTTTTCCATTTGGGGCTGGGGGAGGAAGTGTGTATGTACTCATTACGCCCCTCCCCCCTTTGTACAGACCTAAGCCTATACCTGCCGACTCTCACGCATTATGCGTGAGTCTCGCGCATTGGAGCCTATTTTTTGATGTCTCACGCATAAATCAAGTTATCTCACGCATTAGCAGAATTGTCAGTCATAAACAGTCCTTTCAATGGGTTTTCCCAGGCATAACACAATATAGAGCAAAATACGGTAAAAACTACCCCCAAAACAGCGATAATTTGGGCAGAAATGGTCAGATGAGTTTTTTTGGTTTTTTTTTGCTTTTTATCAGGCCTTGTCTTTTGATGTGAGAGACGGCGATCACTCACCTAAACACTTAACTAAAATGCCCTGAAGTTTTTCATTCACAGCACATATTAATTGGTAAGTTTCTAAACACCAAGATACAAACAGCACACCTACAGCACATCTGAAGGAGTGCAATTCGTAGCAAACCTGCAATTTCCAGAATTCAAGGCATATTATTATTATAATTTCTTTTATTTTAATAGAACTACATAGATACTGAACTTGGCACAGACTTATCCACTACTCCACCATCCTATCAGTTAGCTATTCTCCTGTATTTTGCTGGATTGGCAACGCTTCTATACTATCTTGCAGACAATATGCTTGCCAAAAGTAAACTTACACCAAAGAGAATTAAAAGCTGGTAAAATTATTTTTATTTTCAGTTACATAAAATAGGGATGTAACTATGGTTGCCAGTGGTGTGTGAGGTCATCAACTATTAGAAATTTCCGTTCACTTTACAGCTTATCTTAAGGCTTTTAAACAGGGGTGAATGCAGCCTTTTGGAAAAGGGTGGGCAGCAGTAGAAAGTAAAAAATATATGGGTCCGAGGGTAGCCCCCTCCCCCACATGCATAAACTTTTACTAAACTATGTTTAATCCAGTGTTTTCTTAAATAATAGTATGTTACTCAAGTAAGAAAGTTAATGCATACTCCAAGCAATGAGATACACGCCATTGTGACAGGATTCAATATTTCAACATAAATTATGTCATCATCAACTTTCATTCCTGATGATGACATAATTTATGTCAAAATATTGAATCCTGTCACGATGGCGTGTATCTCATTGATTGGAGTATGCATTATATTTTCTTAGTATGTTACTCATTACTCACGGTGACATACTTTTATTTTTTGTCACTATACTGTGTGTGTGTGTCATATGGGTGAGTGGTTAAGACATGGAACCATGAACCATATCAAAAACAACAGGGGTTCGAGGCCCGCTCACCCTTTGGCTCTGGTGGTAGCACAAGTCTTCTCGGATAAGAACTATAAACCATAGGCCCAGTGTATACAATGGCTTGCGTGCACTTAAAAAACCCCAGTACATCTTTTGAGACGAGTAGGGGGTTACTCTGGTGTACCGGTCCATACATTCCCTGTCATGGACAGCAGAATGTAGTGGGCTCTGCGGGAGAAAAGTGAACCGACAACCCAGTATAAAGAATACAGAAATAAAATGAAATAACGGTGAAAGCTACATTCATCTGTCTTGATTTTACCGACCCCATGTTTTACATGCGCCCTTTGGACTAAACTTTATATCTGCATTCAATGCATAATTGGAGTAATGGATTGTTTTTTTTTTTTTACGTTTTTAGGATCTCATTACTTGTTGTCATTGGTACCTGGACTATTTTAATGGTGTCCATGTTAGTAGAGGCTCAGAAATTGGAAGTACTTGTTCAAAGAAATGTTCATGAATATAATTCAAAACTGGTAAGCTAATTTTAGTATAGATTAAAATGTACACTTTAGTGGATCTTACTCCTAAAAAAAAATTATTTGTAGCATTTCAGTCTCATTCGCCAACTGTTTGACGTTCGCCAGCCTTCATCACAAACATGTAAGTTACATAATACAGTAGTAGCTGTTTTATAATTATTGTATTTTTAACATTATTTTGTCATACAAATTATTTACATGTCACATATTATATTATATGTTGTCAGTGTCTTTAAATTTTGATTAAATTTACTTCCATTTATTGATCAATTTTAAACTTATGAAAGATTGGAGGTGCAATTTGGATGTAGCAACAGCATTAGAACGTAACACGATTTGAGTGGCTGGATTCCAGAATAGTAGGCGCTTCCATGGAATTGCATGGGGCTATGTATCGTGTGGATGTTCACTATCTAGCCATTAAAATAATACATCTATGGTCCTACAAAACAACACCGGCAACCGCCTGAGAACCGCCGGAGACCACCAGAGCCAATAGACTACAAAGTGAAATCTCACCACTGGAGAATATGTAATTACATGAATTTGTAATAAAGGGCAGGTTCACCCAAAAAATTACTATTCATTATATGATTTAGTTAATCATAAAAAGTATATTCAGCCCTATTTGGGACTTTTTACGATTTTTTTCCCTTTGAGTCTCATGCATTAAAAAATATAATAAAAATAAATGCTAGATTTCATCCCTATTCTTTTACACACAAAATGGCAAAGTGCGTAATTTTTTTATTAGCAAATAAAAATGGCTACTTTACACTATATAAAAATATCAGAAATGAACAATTTTGGTTAAAACACACAAGAATAGTATTTTTCTATATATTTTTAGAATGACCGTTGATTTTTCACAATTTATATTAAATACCCGTCTTTCAAACACTTTGTATACAAAAGAATAGGGATTCTATCTTGTAATTAGAAATAGTGAAAACCATGATAAAGCTTTTCCTTTAAATCTAAGGCTAGCAGAAAATGACCAAAACCCACATCACTGCTTCCGTTTACCAACAATTTAAGGTGCAAAGACCGGCTAGTACATAACTCACAGGTGTTCTCAGTTGTGTGGACAACTAACTAAACAAATGAAAGAACCAAAAATTAAATTAATTATAAATTAATTTCCTTGAGAAACAGGAAACAGCAAAGACTTGCCTAACTTTATCTATATAAAAATGTTCACATTAAAGTTTATTTTTATTTTCAGAGTGAGCTTGTATATTTCAACTTTGACCTGACTCATTATCATAACATCTTAATATATTGGAGAACACGGTGTCTTCCGCCAACAACCACAGGAACTTTAAGCATTCTGGGAATCGTGCAAGTACAAGACGTGTCTTATTACCTACAGTATTACAGTCTACCGGTATTGACAGCTCTACTAACGCCAATTGTTAAACTTATACTCGCATTAAAAGAAATATACAGCGTGAAAATCTAATAGACAATAAAGCCATAGGGGCTTTCACATCTGTGGAATTTCAGTTCCATTTCTGCTAAAGAAAATCGAATCCCTATTCGTTCAATGGTGAAGATTTATATTCACACCTATCATTAGGTGTACATCCCCATTAGAAAATGCTGTCAACTTTTATTGGAATATATGGGTGATTTTGAAACCCAAAATATTATGATAGTTACATTTACAACATATCTATCTTGGAATAGTGCCAAAATCATTATTTTTACAAAATAAACCTATTTTTAGAGTCTTCTCAGCCTGATACTAGGCAGAGCCTTAGGTTAGGCCTGTATCGGACTTCGCACGCGACTTCGACCTACACATGGTAAATTTCTATATTTTTCTTTGAGACTTTCGCAGCCTTTAATTTTCGCGATCGTCAGGTCATTGCGAATTTCGCGAAAATGAAGGGCATGAGAACATAAGGGGATCTACAGTAGATAACTAAATTAGTTTCCACTCGATTGCTTAGTTGTACAGTTACATTCCTATCCTTTATCATTTAATGCGATAAACTAGCGTGGTGGTTAATTCAAAATTTCCTTATACTGTATTCCTTTGAAAATGTAGGGTAAAATTGATCAAACTCTAATGGGATTGTACACTTTAATGATTTCAATCAGTTTTTCATCATTAAAAGAATAGGAGTCTGATTTCTTTGCCCGAACAGAAACCAAGACGGTTGTGACAGCCTCTTTAATTAAAGATTTCCTGCAAACTCAAAAGAAGCCAATGTAAACAAATCATACAGTACCTGGGCCGTAGCCAGCATGAGGTAGACGAGGCAGTCCCCTCATTAGAAGTTTTCAAAATGTTGTGTATTTTTAGTGAAATATATTTATATATTGGCCCGAAGCACCACATGGGCTCCTTCGCCTCGTCTGTTTTCTATTCTGACTACGGACCTGAGTACAGTGCTTTAAATACAAAGACCAAAGACAACTAACAGTATAGTTAAGTCTCTATAGATAGAGACCTGATTAAATGTGTGCTTGTGACATTTTTGTAGAGATAAATACTGTTGAAGCCTTGATTGATTTTGTAAAAAAAAATCATTTGACAATTTTGATTGAAAATTTAAAGAATAAATGATAATAAATTCAGTACAGTACTGTATATTTTAAATTGATCTTTGAAGTGCGTGTTGTGTTTAGTGTACAAAAGACCTTGTGTTTATCGAACAGCGAGAAACTTTTTCCTGAAAAATTTTTGCTTGTTGGTTCATTAAAATGCTCTCCAACTACCAACTCATCAAGCAGCAGGGAATGCAGGTTACCAATATGTAAATTTTCATTGTCTTTTTTCTAATACCTGGAGTTTTGTATTCCTTACATGGTCTCAGACCAACGACGTAATGCGTCATCCAAAGGATTTTCGGAGAACAACAGAATATGACACAGTGCAGTTCAGTACTTTGGAAAAAAAGTAAAAGTGGAGGTTGAAAGATCTGCCAACCTCAACATGCCAACAATTTGATGGCATCTGCAGGCACTTGGTTTCCCACCAAATTAGCTCTGTCTAGTCATAAGAGGTACAATTGAGACACCCAAGTTAAGAGGCAATCTCAGAAACTAGAAAAAGACAAAGAATAAAAAAAAGAAGACAGATGTAAATTTCCATCGATCCTTTTTAATAATTGTACAGTATTTAAATGATGTACTGTAGGCAAAATGCATTATACATTTCAGGTGCATCTATGAAAATTGCCTTACACAGGATAGTTTCAATATACTACAGTAATGTAAAAAAAACTAATACAGAAAATGTTGTAGTAATTATTTTATATATCATTTAGCAGGTTTAGCAACACTATTAAAACTTTTTCATTTCTTTTACACTACTTTGTAAAAGCATAGCCTCCCCGTTGTTTAAATTATTATTTCATACGTTTCCAGAACCAAAAAATTAACACCATTTTTATACAAAAACCTAATCCAACCAGCAATCAAGTATTTTGGCAGTTTTATTTTTTAAAGCACAACTTTATATTTATCCATCACTTTATTTAATCTCATGGTCTATTCCTAATCATTGTCATTTAACCTAAGTGACAAATGTGAGGTGTCATGACAAAATGAGTTGTGTTGTATGCCAGGTCATTTTGTGATATTCACAAAAATAAACAAAAAGTCATAATTTCACAAAAATGAGATTCCTGTTGTTTTGTAATTAATTAAGTAGTAATTAAATTTTATGATTACAAACTTCCTGTTTATGTTTATTTACAATAAACATGTTTTTGAACTACATTTTGTAAAGGCTGTTTTTCAAAATCAAAGGAAAAACATTCAGGAAGTCAACAGTTGTTTTTAAAGTCGATTGCACCGATGTTTTAAAATGATTTTTCTCTGGTTATACTGATGTTATGAACCTCATTTAAAAACCAATTTAAAGCATATAATCTTGTCTATCCAAATGCAACACAGGCGCGGATCCAAGGGGCGGGGGATGCAGAGGGCCACGCTCCCCTCTATTATCGTCAAAACGTAGTTCTGCCCCCCCCCCCCACTTATATTAGGCACGCCGGGTCAAAAATTAACCTGTAAAACCAAAAATACGTTTAAAATAGGGTAATGGGGCACCAAATTGGGCAAATGACCTTTTTTTGCTTTCCAGAAAAAAGTTGCCAACCACACCCACCCGGAGTGGAAAAGTGCCCCCCCCCCACCCCTTTCGGTGAAGCCTGGATCCGCCCCTGCAACATTAACTCAATTTTGGTTTTCTGTGCAACATATTTTATCATGGATACAATAATAAGAAATAATAATCGTAGAAGCCTCAAGATTAATAAGGTCCATCTTGTTATAATCTTGCAAGTTGCAACGTTTCAAACCAATCAGGCTTTTACAGAATTCAATTTTAGTTAATATGTTAGTAGACTTCTCGCAATAATTTTACTGCATCAACAGCCATGGATGTTTAGAGACCTCTCCTTAGTTTTGTTTATATGGAGGTTAAAAATTGTCCATGACTCATTTTTCTGGCCAATTAAAATGTATATAATTTTATTACATAATACTTTTTTAAAGATTCCACTAAAGAATTATTAAATAATAAAAAATAATAAAAATAATAAAATTACTTCACAATTTCCAAATAATGTATCTGAATAATGCCATCAGTTATAATATATATTTTGTTTTTTTGTAAAATACAACCAAAAATCAGACTTGTAAACGATGATAATTAGCATATAGTATAATAGTTTAGGGTGCGCGAGTATGCTACTATTCAATACGTGGCGTATTGTATATGTATATTATATATTGCAATTAAGATTCAGAAATTATTAATACTCTAGTAAAATGTCAACATCCATACAATCTTTTATTTTAACCAGAGCTCGCAAGCATTGTGAAATATTTACTTGCCAACAGGGTAACCTATACATGCCAGCATTGATAATGATAAAATGCCACTGAGGGTGGTATAGGTTCAATTCAGGGAGGGGATCCACCTTCCAGAAGGCGGAGTTGTATTTCCCCCTCCCATGCCACCGCCAGCGTGAGACACCTAACCTACACGTCTAAAAATAACCAGGCAACTTGTAATATGCAAGGTCTCACCACAAAATGAGTCGCATCCTAGGTGCAATCAAAATGAGACAATCATCAATATACGTCTTAAGTCAAAATTTTTAGAAATTGTGGTTTAATCAATATGAGTATTACGGTAATTGTATTTCATTATATTTTTCATAAAGCAAAGTGTCCTTTAAACAGATTTTCTGAAATTCATACCATTTTAATCTATATTTAGACTGCTTTAATAGCAATTTTTTGAGAACTCTGTTTCCATATATGAAAACATTGTGCCCTAATTAAGGTGATACCAATTTTGGATTGTCCTATCATGAGACTTATTTTGTGGTGAGACGAACCACAAAATGCAATTGATAAAATTGATTGAAGTGTTTTTCATGTATTAATAAAAACGCATACAGTGAGAAATATTTTATTTCTTAAATGGGAGAATATGCAGGGAGGCAGTAAGCCAGGTCGAGCATCCCAGCAAGAATAGCAGTGTTGATTTTGGTTGCCCAAAAAGAATTCCACTTGTCCTCATTGTTGGTTGCCCGAGATGTCGTGAGCAAGTAATTCTGCAATTCTAGTTTCCAATGTAATAATGCATTTGTGTGAATCATTTAATATCAAATCATAACGTATCATCTCCAGATTTAGGTTTTGTTTCTGTCGTTCCACTATATTCATCAGTATTGTACTCGTGTTTCATTTGGTCATGGTCTGTCTCTTGTTCCATAGCATCCTCTACTGAGTCTGCCAATATTTTATGTTTGCTTGGTGTGTTGAGTTTACCATAGATAGCCATTCCCTGTTGTAAAGAAAAAAATGAAAATGATATTAAAGAAATAGTCCTGAGAAGATGTCAATATTTTTATGTGGTTCCTTGATAAAATTTGTGTATATGGATGAAGACAATGCCAGCAGTGGTTAGATATTACAATAACAACAATAAGGTTGTGTGTTTATAATTTGAAAGCTTCTATGTGCTTTACATAAAAAACATATGGGGCAAGGCATGGCAAAACCACCAAGTTGTCGAACAGGAAGTTATTGAGAAATAAGCAAATGAACAACAGGAAATATAAACAAATACATAGCAAATTTGTGTCTATTTTGAATATTGACCCCTCATTTGAAAGCTTATGATAGGTTTAATATGGTTTCAATATTAACTCCATTTTTCAATTTTGCGACAACTTGGTGGTTTTACCATGTCATGCCTCATATGCTGTATTTTTAGATTCTTAAAAGGCGTCTGTAAACTTAGCTTTTCATTTTTTGCCTGTTTGTCTGCCATGCATGTTCTAAAAACCATTGTGACTATTGTGTCTATCCTCTGATGTACACTAACAATAGCATGCATTCTATAGGTGTTATACCCTATTTCAGGGTTCAGATTCCCCACATTACTGACAGCACTTACTGTGGAAGGAACCCTTTACTGCTGTAGTAGACGATCAGTCCACAGTAAAATTTTACTATTTGAAATCACACTTTATAAAATAAATACCATAAAAACCAATCCCACAGTTAAGTTTTTGCTGTAGAAGCACTTCAAGGAAATTCAAAGCCTAAATTGACCGAATTAGCGATGTCCTGTGACGTCATGAAAACTTGCCTTCGTGGGTACGAGAACCAAAACAAATCGTAAAGTCCCATCTCATAACGTAGGGCGAGTGCGAATGTTACCCAGATATTTTGTTGAAATACACATTGAATTTAGCAAGTAGGATCATTTTTAAAGCATTAGTAAACATCTACCCTAGTCTTAGATTAAGTAGAACACAGTTGATCTGGTTTTAATTTACATTTAATAGGAAATATACATAATTCAAGCTA
>JAOTQE010113066.1:0-13089 GCA_025631205.1 Nesometra sesokonis
TTGAATAGTTTAACTAGAGGACGATATAATTAAGGAGAGAATAGATGGATTTTTAGATTGTTTAAGAAAACAGAGAATGGGTTGATAATTAAAGAATTTTTAAAAGAGTCAGGAAAAGACTGCCAAAGTCTTTGAAATGACTGCAATTCCACACTTTTTATTCACTGCAGTGGGTTATTTATTGCGGA
Organism: Nesometra sesokonis; assembly: GCA_025631205.1. Taxonomy (NCBI): domain Eukaryota; kingdom Metazoa; phylum Echinodermata; class Crinoidea; order Comatulida; family Antedonidae; genus Nesometra; species Nesometra sesokonis. The sequence continues at coordinate 189 of JAOTQE010113066.1, forward strand.
CTTTATTTTCAATGTTTTTTTTTATTTAAAGCAAGAAGATATACTGTTTACATTAATCATTTCTAAAATAAGCTACTATTTATACTATTTAGTAACAACTTTAGATTGAAACTCATATGTATTGATTCTTAGCAACATATTTTTGTCGATTTTATGATGTTTCCTTCACATCTCATATATAACAAGAATGACCGCTCTCCAGGTCTGAGCTTTCATTGCAATTTATGTAAAATCTACCTTCTATTTATTAATATGTACCCACCAGTGAGACATCACATGGATTTAACATTGTAGATTTTAACAAAGCAGCAAAGAGCAAAAAAAAAAAAAAAAAAGAATTAGAATGTTCATAGAAAAGTAAAAACTATAAATCGGATCATCTGGACTTACTATTTATGAGTGACTATATTTCACGTCCTATCCCACACGCATGTTTCGTCTCTCCTATGTACAAACCCTTTGCTAAGCAGATGTACCAAAATTGCCGCCCAAGAACAGGATGTGGTGACTCTGTTGTGTCTCATCTGGATAGCAGTAAACATTCTTTTAACAACAAGGATGTTGTCATCTTGGACAGAAAAAGCAGATTGTTTGAGAGGGGGTGTCAATGAGTCTATATACGTGAAAAGTGAGGAGCCCTCTCTTAAAAGGGGGAGGATTTCGTTACAACCTGGCAAGCACCTATTTTTCGGCGATCAAAAATATCCCTGGAAGTTCTCTACCTGTGTCATTCGATCGTCGTCACAGTTGTCATTCATAAATAGTAAGTCCAGACAATCAGGTTCATAGTTTTTACTTTTCTATATGTACAGTACTTCCTGGATGACTGATAATCTTCAAAAGAATTAGAATGCTCATTTATACAATGTTTTAATTTTAAAAAGGCCCAATAAGCCCTACTCTGATGGGAATCGAACACCCAACCTTCACTTTGTTAGAATGGTCCTGTTAAACAATTGGTTTACTGACTTCACCACACATGCAATTACTACGCATATTGTACACTACCCTTTGCTAAAAATAACTGTTAACATAGGTATAGGTAATTAACAGGGTTAACCATATAAAACTATCATATCATTGGGTCTGGTTAGCAATACTCTACAAGTACTTATGAAAATACAACCATTATTTAAAATGAGCCTTCAGATTAATTCTTTAGAACCAGGGAGGTATTATATTATACCTCCCTGTTAGAACTGACATCGTAAGAACAAAAAAGTATTTATTGACCTTAAGGCATTAATAACATCAACAGACAGGGTAATACCTTACTAGGTAATTCTGGTTCTAGGTAGATTTATTAGTAAAGCAATTTACCATAGTAGACCTACCTAGTCAGGGGGTGTTATTTTATTTCAAAGGATACTTCATGAATTGCATTTGTTTTGTGGGTTTTGGAGACACTTTGGGATATAACTTAAAGCCTAAATGAACCTTTGTTGGAAAAACTAGCTGCACGTCTGTTCAAAACTTGTGACACTGAATGTTTTAAAGTTGTTTTCACAACACAACACAACAACAACAAGAAAAGGAGTGTGGTTCTAAAGTCTGCTGATTGTTATTTAAAAAATGTTACGTCTCAAGTACCCAACTTTAATGATCCAAGTTGTTAAAGTTTAAGTAATTTTAACTTTGACGATCCAAGTTGTTGACTTTTACACCAGGATAAATGTTGAAAATTACTCCTTTTCCTGTCGATCATTGTGAAAATTGTTATTTTTCGAAATTAACTATTTGAAAACACCATTGAAAATCGCCATTTTTTAGATCAACAAATCAATGGGAAAAACTTAAAAACTCAAGTTCAATTCACATGGATCTAACAAAACAATTTATTAGATTGTACTCCTCACCTGTATGAAATTTTAAATAATTAACAATTAAATTTACAAATAGGTATATCAATGTTTTTCATCATGAAAACCTTCTATTATATAATAAATTTACCTTTCAATGAGCCTATGATTTAACTCCAAAATATCTGGTATTATACTCATCTTATTTTGGCTTAATGTTTCTTTGAAAACAATCAATACTTAATTTCAGAGAAAACTAATACATCTCTCATCTCAAGATGATGTATGACTTTGTTTTTTTTTTCAAAAAGAAAATGTTTTGAACAGAGTTATTTACTTTGCACTTTTTAATCATAAATCTTCCATGATAAAACCATGTTTTTTTTTCTCGGTATCTTGTTCACCTGTTTTTGATTTAAAGCCCTACATTAGCTATGTATCTCTAGTGTGTCTTAAAAATGGACAAGATCACCTCAAAATTAAACCTCTTAAATTATGTTATTGATCAAGTAGATTTCATACTAGTACATGCTGTCAAACTTACAGACTTTTCCAAATAATTTCAACGTTGAATTAAAAGCCAATTCCAAAAAAAATCCCAAAAAATAAAAAAATTCTAAATTTGGGTAGAGCTTACAAATATAATATGGATCTGCCATATTTTATTTAATTTTATTACTTCCAAGCATAAAAAAATGCAAAATAAGAACAGAATTTTATATTTTTGGTGGATCATAAAAAAATAAAATAGATAGTATTAAATTTGCTGTGAAGAGTACAAATCTAGTAACCAGAGGTGAGCTGTGTGCGCTTGCATGTTGTGTGCAAATATGGTGCTTACTGTGGAGAAAATAGCCTGGATGATATCTGTGCGGATATGATTTACAGCCTATAGCAATAGCAAATTATCAAAGAAATCATCTAGACCAAGCCTAAAAAAGAGTTTGATAATATTAACTTTTTCCTAGACTAGAACTAAAAAAGTATGCAAGTATGTAATAAACATGTGAATTTCCAAATAAATTGTTTTTGGGTCGATTTTGGAAGATTGTTTCCATTATTTAATATTATCCGAGTCAAAATGTGTCGTAATTCAATTTTTTTTTTCAATACCACTTTGGATTCAACTGGAAAATTAAGACAAAAGTATTAAAATATAACTTAGAAAAACACAACAAAACTTTTATAGCAAAATATTGTTTGTAATACCTTACATTTTATTTTATGAATGATTATTTCTCTGTAAATTTCTTGATACTTTAATTTGCAGTAATTGTGAAAATATTTACCAAGTTATATAGATATAAAATCAACTAGATCATCAGGCGATTGTACACTCCCATCAACACATATCAACAAATACAGGAAAGCAGATAAATATTCTAATTCTTTCAAAGTGGAAATAATAAAAATAATTTTGCATTTAATAAACATGTAACGTTTGCGGTACACCACGTATGTAGTTGTAAGCTACTCACCGTTTCGATCGATGTGCTTCCACCGTCCTCAGAAGTACTCACTCCTGAGGACGATGGAAGCACATCGATCAAAACGTTGAGTAGCTTACAACTACAACCACAAATGTTACATGTTTATTGATATCTCACCATGCAAACCTTTAAGCAATATATAATTTTGCATTTGATAAAATTTCTCCTTTATCCAATCAGGGTATTGGCAAAAGTAATATTTTAAAGAAATTAATTTTTTATAGTGTTCATATTTTTCTGTAGGTATCCTGTGTAATGTATATTACCACAATCTACATAATACGTCTATATATCATAAATAAAACATGATACTTTTTAATATTCTTCATCTCTCAATTTTAACTGGCAGCTCAGTTCTCACCCGACGCATATCCAGATTAAAATCTGATAGTGGTGATAGGGCTTTCAGCATTGCAGCACCTATCCTCTGGAACGGTTTACCAGTCGATATTAGAGAAGCTTCAAGTTTGACTCTGTTCAAGTCAAAGCTAAAATTTAATTTGTTTTTGGTCTCTTAACCCTTGAAAATACTATTTGTCTGTTAAGACGCATTTTTCCCCTTTTTTTGGTAGTTTTGTCTTTTCTGTCTAGTCAGCCCATATTACTGAGAACACCTGTGAGTTATGTACTAGCCGGTCTGTGCACCTTAAATTGCTGGTAAACGGAATACAGTGGTATAGGTTTGGTCTGTTCTTGTTAGATTAGGTTCACGGTAATTTTCTGTTTTAGGTTTCTTGTGCGTCGTACAGAGGGACTGTGGAGCACTTGTGCTCCCATGAAAACTTTATTTGTCGAGATATAAAATGATAAGACATATATGCAATTATCACTAAAGCAACTTACTCTATCACTGAGCGCATAGAGGCTTTTTTGCATTATGCCCTATAAAAATCTATTATTATTTATTATTAGTTTAAAATTCTGAACAATAGGTTTTAAATTGTAATGGAAACATCTTGTTGTTTGTGAGAGTGATTCTGTAAATAATATTAGCATAACTAAAGCTTACCTAAATCCAAGCTTATAATAAAAATATATTTAAATGTAGGTCAGTACGTTAATATGAAGTTAAAAAAAAATTGCGCACCCAGGTGTATCGTTTTGAAGATTAAATTACCGTCCACTGGGAAAACATTTGTTGAGCGACGTTACCTCATAATTTCATGTGTAGATGCGGTTGGTAGAGCTGTCTTACAAAAATCAACACGCGATCAATTGTGAAAATATTTTATCACTTTTTACATCAAAAAAACATACAATCCAATGTGAAAACACTTTAGGAATGCTTGTTACATCATATTTTGTAATAAGCTGTTCTATTTATTTTTTTAACAAACTTGTCATATTTTGTAACAAACATTTTTTAGTCTTGCCATAATGCAATTAACAAGATTTCATATCACTTAAGTCAGGTTCATACGAGAGGCCTGGTATCAAGATCGGGCCCGATCGGTTAATTTAACCATTTGAATAATTGTGTGTGAACGACCGATCACGATTCCATAATTGACTTACAGGATCTCGATGCTGTATCACGATACCAATCGGTATCAAGATCAGACAATGACAGGATCATGTTACTCACCAGTCAGATGAGAGTATTTCTTAATGGGTCGGAGGTTAGGATTCTCACAATGCAGTTTTCGTGCGTTGAATTATCATGATCAGGAGAGTCGCGTGTGAACAATATGGCTCAACTGTATTTCAGTGTCTTGATGCTGGTAACCATTAACGGACACGTATGAACATACACTTTAAGGATGAGAATTCTACGTCATTCTTTCTAAACCAAGTCTCATTATGAAGCTTAGGGAGTGTATCTCTCAGGTTATGCAAGATTCGGACCCAGAACCTTGGCATTAGAAGACAAGTGTGTTAACCATTATGCTACAGCGCCACTCCTTTTAGAATCTTTCGTATTTAGCGAGATAGATTGTAGGGACAGATATAACATTTTGTGAAAGACGGACGCACTTTTCCACGTATGATCACATTTGAGTGTGAAAAGCAAAAAAGTTGTGTGGCCTCTTCTCCCTATTTATGTAATTGTCTGGATTTTGAATTTTTTAAAGTGAAAAGTTATAGGTGGGAATGGGGTGGGGTTTGCATGTTTTATAAGAGGTGCACACATGTACTTGTGAGCTTGTAAAAGCGGGGGAATGCCAGGTATGCCCCTATCTAATTCCGCCTCTGAATGTGAACTTCCTTTATTCTGGATAATCAATTAATAACATTGTACTTCATTTAGACCCAGTCAATATGTAAAATATGTAACTGACTTCCATCTATAACTTTACCAAAACCAAATTTAAAATAATATACCTACAAAAAGAGAGTTACTAGTAATATTGGTATTCATTAGACATTTCATCAAATGTTGAAAGTTTGAGTAAAAAACAATTAATATTGCTATTTTTACATTTTTCTTAAATATTATATTTTTCTTTAAAAATTTTGAGTGAATGTTTTAATAGCATTTTATGTAAAAAACATTTTCCATTAGTTAATTGTATGTGATAACTTGTTCTTAAAAAAAACTTAAATTGATAAAAAGCATAAATTTCCTGATTACGTACTGGGACTAAAATTTAGCATCCACAATGGCAATATATTCTGTTTAGACGTAGAATTTTAAGAAATGTGAATAGTAACAATTAACCCTGCCATATTTTATAAGCTCATCCAGTTGTCATTTTGAATACAGTCTGTCGTATTATCATTACATTGAGTTTTGATTTAATTTATTTAAAAACTGGAATATGAAGCATTATTGCAAAAATATGACAGTTCAATTTGTCACTAAATACGTAGTACTCAAAACTCCGACCATGTGATTGGAATTCTAAAGTCAACTGCTGTAGCAACTGTCATTCCATATAGCAAACTGAAAAAAAGTGGTTTCTTAAAAGCTAAAAAAACATGATATATTAACATTGACATTGAATGAAAGTAATTCTGGTTTTGGAAAGAATTGTTGATGATGGATTTTGACAAGTAATCTATTGGGTTGGCCTTTAGGTTCTGATTTGATAAATGCCCAGTATTATTTATCCATGAATGTTAAAGGGTAAAAACAATACTCAATTGAAACAAGAAGAAAATGTTAAAAGTCAAACATTAAATCCATTGATGACTTTAAAGTGTGTAAGGTAAAAGATATTGACTGCACTGTGACATTCAACTACAAAATTAAATTATGGCGGTAAACCACTACTAAGCAGTTTTTGAATGGAATTTGGAGGTGAAATTTATTACAATAATGGTTTTATTTCTTTATGAACACTGCACACATGAGGTAATTGTGCACACATGACCTAGTGGCTCACACATGAGCTAATGGCGCACATTTGAGCTAATGGCAAACATCAGCTAGTGGTGTATACATGAGCTAATGGTACACACATGGCACACACATCAGGTAGTGGTGCACACATAAGCTAATGACACACACATGAGCTAATAGCATACACATGAGCTAATGGCGAACACATCAGCTAGTGGTACACGTACACATCAGCTAGTGGTGCACACATCAGCTAATGGTGCACACATCAGCTAATGGCATACACATGAGCTAATGGCGAACACATCAGTTAATGGTGCACATATGAGCTAATGGTACACACATGAGCTAATGGTTCACACATCAGCTAGTGGTGAACACATCAGCTAGTGATGCACACATGAGCTAATGGCGCACACATCAGCTAGTGGTGCACACATGAGCTAATGGCGCACACATCAGTTAATGGTACACACATGAGCTAATGGTTCACACATCAGCTAGTGGCGAACACACATCAGCTAGTGGTGCACACATGAGCTAATGGCGCACACATCAGCTAGTGGTACAGACATGTACTAATGGTGCACACATGAGCTAATTGTATACATGAGCTAATGGTGCACACATGAGCTAATGGTGCACACACGAGCTAATGGTGCACACATGAGCTAATGGGACACACATAGCTAATTGTGCACGCATGAGTTAATCATACACACTTGTGCTAATGGTGCACACATGAGCTAATGGTGCACACATGAGCTAATGGTGCACACATCAGCTTATCGTGGATGCATGAACTAGTGGAGAACGCATGAGCTAATAGTGCACACATGAACTAATGGCATACACATGGGCTAATGACACTCACATGAACGATGTATTGGTGGTGTGATCATTATCTTCAGAATGCTGCCAAGAATCTTCTCTAGTAGTAAGTATTCGTCTTCCCTTGTATTCAACTGTCACGCTGTCACGTAGTATTTTGTTCTCCGCTCTCGCAAAGGCGTCACGCGGGCGTCACACGATACTGAAAACAGTGAGTTATTGTTTTTAAACATTGACTAACTAGTTGTTAACAGCCCTCAGTCCTAGTAGTATACATGTATGTTAATTAAACCAAAGACATTTGTGGGAATCGTGAATAAAAGGGGGCCTAGGCCAGGATTGCACACTGGAGAGCACTGGCCCTCGGGCCGTCAAGTCCCTGGGGACATATAGCTATGGGATAGGCTAGGCCTGCTTAAACAATTGTGACAGTACAATAATAACATCTTCCAACAAGGGTTAACATGGTAGATAATGGTAGTAAAAAGGTAAATTTAGATAGTTAACAGGGATAACCCTATAAAAACTACCATTCACATTTAACATTAACATTATTATCCTATTATGACAAAAACCCATAAATTTCTCAATTAACACAAGGTCATCCTCCTCTCAAGGGAGACTACCAATGATATGGTGTCAGCAATAGGAAATATAGGAAAATACAGTCATTAATAGAGCTTCAGACTAATTAAAACTGACATCACAACAATCACTTAATTACCTTAAGGTACCAATAACACTACTGTGCTGCTAGGTAGATCTTTATAGTATTGTAACATGGTAGACCCACCAAGAGTGTTATTTTTTTCAAAGGGTAGTGTCGATCAAGATTATAAAAATAGGGCAAAACAATCAATGTTGAGAACTAAATTAAATTTAAAATGTATTTTGAACCTCAAAATAGGCCTAGGCCAATTCCAGCTTACAACAAAACAAAGACAGACCTAGGCTAAAAATGCATCGTCATCGCACGCACTGTGCAGCAATGTGAACGCTCTTGTCGTGTCACGTCGTTGTCGCGTGTCATTGACTGTCGCATCGCTTTGTTGCATTGATGCGAGCGGGCCTTTAGGACTACTTTACTAAGCCTCGTCATTGTGTGGTAGGGTGGCCAGTTCCTTTCCACACAGCTTTTTTAACCTCCTCTGGTATACTTCAACCAGGTACTCATTCACAACTGAGTGAATTGAGAGCCGTCCTCGCCGGAAATTTAACCTGGTTGCATTGCATGAAAGCCGAGTGTCCTAACCACTTGACTACCGCGAGCTCTAAACATAACATACAATAGATGTAGACAAAGGTTTAAAAATCACTACACACACGTTAAGTTTGAAAAGCTCTCGCATCTGAACTCACCAGTAGAATTATTCAAAAGAAATAGATCATTGACCAGTTTTGATCATTCACTTTTTATATACTTGATTGATTTATTGATATACTGATATAATTGATGATGACTGATTAATGAGAAAAATAAACAGGGTCATTAAACCAATTAAACATGATTTCAATTGTGACGATGAATTTATTTCCTGAAACATTCCCGATGACAAAGATTGTAAATACTTCTTGCGTAAATAGATTTTTGAAATTTGCAGGCAATGGTTATGATTTATTTAAAAAGCAATATAGATATGAAATTATCATTCCCTGGGGTTGTTTAAAGTATCCTTCTGGAGGAGACTTAAGAAGCTAGTCACTCTTAGGTTTATTACATTTCTCGTTCTAATCGTGGAATAAGCCAATAGATTGATTAAATTCAAGCACTTGACAACAGTCGTCGTCATTGAAATTCTCATGACTACAAAAGTTTTATATTCGTTATATTTACTCTAAATATTTTCCAAAATTTGTGGATATTTTTTGTGTATTTAAGGTTTATCACCAACAAATTTTTAAGGTGTATTGACCTTATGTTGCACATGCAAAGTTGTATTTTTTTGCAAACTTTCATATTAAATCAAAATTCCATTTTTATACAATCATTTATTTTATGTACTGAAAGCTTCATACAGTAGTTATTTTAAAATGCTTAAGTTAAAATGATGTATGTTTCCGAAATTTCACTTTTAAAATTAGAATTAAATATAGTTATTTAAGAATGATACATGTATTGATGATGTTCACAGTGGAAGGCAAACATTAAACTTTACCACTGTCCTAGAGACTTTAAATAACATAGTTTTCTAAGTTTTAACATAGCTTATGGTAAAGTTAACGACCTTAAGCAAATTTGAATAGTAGAAAAATTAAACGTACTGTTACCTATTCTCTTTGTAAAATCTTTCCTTTTTTTTAAATCAAGTGCAATTGCAGCTTAAAGCCTCATTAAAAGGCTTAGGCACGGGTACTAAATTAAAATGAAAACTCATGAAGTCAGGTTTATAAAGCAAACTGTTAACACCTAAAGACCGTATCTCAAGAATGGCGATCTCTCCGCGATATCTCCAAGTTGCAGTCAGGGAGACGAAAAAAATGGCTTGTGCTCTTACCAAGGAGACTTCAGCGGCATCTCAGAGAAAAGTAGACAAGCACATTACCCGAGTCGCTGGAATGTTGCTCCACAGTTTCCAAGTAGTCACTGCGACATGACTGAGACCTTTCTTAGTTGCAGCAAGTCTCTATGACATTTACACCAGTTGTGGTACGGTCTTCGACATATTTCTGGGCAGTCGCAGTGACTCAGCTGGTACTTAGCCCCAGCCTCTGCAATTTTGCTGAGGCATCTCATCTCTGCAAATGATGGAGATGACTTGAAGACTTCGCAAAGACTGGAAAATTCTCAAACAAAAATCAAACATGTTTGAATTTCCTGCAAGACCCTGTAGACCTTCTCATCAGGAGACTTTGAGGAGGTGTTTATGCAATTAGCAAACTGATTTTGACATGGGCAGTAGCTGATGGAGACACTTCAATTACCATTCAAAATCCTATTATCATTCTAATAGGTTAAAATCAAGATAGGTTTCTGTGTTTTGGTTGAATGCTTGGATTAATATAGATTAGGTGAAATTTAAACAGATTATCAAAGTACTTTATTAAAATTCACCTCAATATCTACCTTATTGCTATTAAATGGTTATTGAAATATTTAATATTTTGCTGTGTAATGGTACACAAGCATGGTTTCTCGATGTATAATGTAGAAAAGGAGGAATATGATAAGGTATATAATTCACTTACTCTTAATTGTGTCTCTGAGTAAGTGAATTATTTATTTATTATATGTATACTGTATAAAAAAGTTCAATAAAAAAAACATGCAGCATAATTAATAAAAAATGATACACATATTTCTGGCTGTGCAGGCAGTATTTACCATTCCATGTAAACACCATAATTATTAAAAAATGATTTAGTTCTGTTAAGCATTGTACATATCACCATATTTTCAATATATACCGTAACTTACAGTATATTTTACCCAATGAACACGACTGTCAATAGTTTAGAATAAGTGAAGAAAGTGAAAAATAAAAATCATATCTATAACTATCAATCTTAGAAACATTACCATTGTGGGAAACTAAAGCCGGGCACTCACTGCGTTGTGCGACGGTCGCACGACTAAACCGTCGCTCCCTTTGTGTGGTTTCCAGACGCGATGATAGTCTTCTACTCGTCGGCTGATGGTTTCCGACGAGTAGAAGACTATCATCGCGTCTGAAAACCACACTCACAGGAAGTGAAGGTTTAGTCGTAGTGAGTGCCCGGCTTTAGTTTCCCACAATGGTAATGTTTCTAAGATTGATAGTTATAGATATGATTTTTATTTTTCACTTTCTTCACTTATTCTAAACTATTGACAGTCGTGTTCATTGGGTAAAATATACTGTAAGTTACGGTATATATTGAAAATATAGTGATATGTACAATGTTTTAATTGATTTAATTATGAAAACAAAATTTTAACTTTTTAATTTTGAACAAATTTTAAGATTTATAATTTTTATCATAATCTATAAGTATTTATTATGTTTTAGTTTGTTTTCATTATATTTTAATTAAAAATGTTTATTAAAACTAAAAGTTGTTTAATCAATTATCAAGTTGAATTTTTATACCACTAGCTCGTCATGCTAATTTTCACTTCTGGAAATTATTTTCCTATATAATTTATTACATACTTATTGTTTGTTAAATGTTCTGTCAAATTTTGCTTCATTTTTTAACAGTTTTATGGGCATAGCTTCTATATATAGCTGTATTGGCGGCAATGGATGAAAATATAAAGCCTCAAATACAGCTATACACATGGCTTATGTAATTACACGCAGACGCTTACAGTCCAAGTACATGTTAGAACAAGTCCCAGCGGACACAGAACCAAACACATTACAGTCGCTGTAAAAAAACAATTTCAATTATAAAAGAGTAACTGTGTGATAAACATGAGAAATTGAACGAGAATCATTCGGTATTACTTATACTTAAACAACAAGTAATAAAAAAAGTGGGGAAATTGAAAACAAAATATTAAAACATGCTTCAGTTCTTCCAACTATGAATTCAATGTAATGAATGTATCAAACTTGGGGAATATATTGTTGCAATGACACTAGAATGATAGCTTTACTGCTAGGCAAATTATGTGAAACTTAACAATTATTTTTAATACTACGCATGTGGTGTACCGCAAATTATACACATTCATAAGCTATATTTCCTCTTTTAAGAAATCAGTAGGAGTAGAAGCAGTTTGCACAGTGGTACCGTTTCGGACTTCCAATCACAAAGTCGGTAGTTCGATGCTTACTCTGGTCAGCTCTTTGTGTTCCTAGGCAAGACACTATCCACGTTGCCTCTTTCCACCCAGGAGTATTAATGGGTACCTGGGAGGTACAAATGCCATATGATTATAGCTGCAACAGTGTTGAATGGATTGTATTCCATAGGCGTTTGTTCCAATGACTGGGGGTAATCATTGTGAAGCGCTTAGAGGCCTTGGCAATAAGCGCTATATAAATGCCACATTATTATTAAGCCAGTTTGCTAATGTTGTGTATAGTCATCTCTCCAAAAACTGACAATAATACCAAGCTTTCAAGCTAAATCAGATCTTTTTCTAGAGTCCTCTTTAAAAAATAATGTTTTGTTTACTGTAGATCACTCTTGATACTACCATAGACAACCTTATTTATCCTTGTTTATCATTGTCTACAACAGTTATCCTAATCACCCACTCATGTTTTTTTTCGCATTGTCAACAGTACTGAGTTGCTACATATCCTTTTATATTTGTTATTTTAATAAAATATATATTTTTTTACTAATTTCAGGAGCTTATAGAAAAAATTGACTCAATTAGCAATGGATACAACAACATACGTGTTTTACCAAAGGAACGATCTTTTGTTGCTTCATGGGGATCTTATGACATTGTGAGAGCTGAACTGGAGGTAAAAGATTTTTTTTGTGTTTATAGACCAATCCGAGAAGAATGGCGCCCTCTATTGTCGCCGCCATTGCTGGGGAACTTAATTTCCCATCCCAAA
>JAOTQE010113077.1:0-13088 GCA_025631205.1 Nesometra sesokonis
ATATTATTAATTAATAATTTGCCTATATATATATATATATATATAAATTTTTCCAAGGTAAATAAACCAATGTGTGTATCACAAAATACATACAATATTATACATACATAAAACTGCAAGCTGAAATTATAGTTATCCTGTTACTAATAATTTCTGTTTTCTGTTTTGACTTTCTCTGATTTATTTGAAAATTCAAAAAAGGGAGGAAATTTTTAAAACAAATGTAACAATAATATTAATTTGTTATTGACTTGCTTTCAATAAAAAAATTAGAATGTGTAACTACTGACTTTTATCATTCATCAACATTATGAGGTAGGATACTTTCAGTAGGGATTAACTGTGTTATTGTAGACTACAGAAGTTAACATCGGCAATGTTTTCCATTTAGGCTATGCCTACCTAAAATAATGAAAGTGGGATTCCAGTGATATCCCACTGGGATCCGCCAGGATCTCAGCAGGATGGCCTAAACCCACTGGGATTTTATCATCATGTTGGGATCCCACTGCCTGGATTTCCAAGAATCCCCAACCTGGATTGTGGCGAGATGGCCTAATCCCACTGAGATATGACCATCCCGCTGGGAATTCTGATAAAAAATCCCAGCCAAAAAAAAAAGATCCCCATTGGAATCACATTTTTTTAAGGGTAACATCTGTGTTTTTATCTGCGAAAAATTTAACACATAAAAACAACCACTTATACAGTTGTTTTAATCTATAGTACCTAGTCATGACAAGTTTTTTATTTCATGTCGTATCCAAAAGCGAGTTTTCTCACCACTTATAGGATGAGATCTACATGATGCTTTCTAAACCCAAGTGTCATCATGAGGCTTAGGGAGTGGTTTTATTGAGAAAGGGCCTGGTGTGTAGCCAGATTCGAACCCAGGACCAGGATTGGAAGACATTATTGTTAACTACCAAGCTACAGCACCATTCCAGAATGTACAGCACAGAAACTCTTTACCCATTGGAATATTACCCAACCTCTCTATAGAATCTTCCATTTTTTCAAATGTAATACAGTTGTGAGTTCAAATTGCTTTAAAAATTCTTACTGTATGGATCCATCCAGAAATCAAGAAATTCAGCCAGTCACATGGTATAATTAATTGCATCAAATTCTTTAAAATTATACTGTTTACATAGTTAAAACTGTAGGGTTTTAAAGAATTTGAATTGGACACCATTTCTAGGCCTAGCCAAAGCAGTGTTGCTCAGCTCTATATATTTTTCAATTGAATTAAGAAATTTCCAAATAGTTAAAGTACATGATTTAGTAGGGTAATAAAATAGTAAGGAAAAAAGAGATCTAACATGGGTTCTCTACAGTACCTGTTACGTTATAACGGGCAAAACCTGGATAGCATAGTAATAAATGATGAAACAAATCCTTAAAATAATTTTTTTTTATTCCAATTGTTACACATTACATAAATGAATCATAAATGAAAATTAATCACAAGTAACACTAATAAATGAAAATAAGTAAATCTACTAGTAAAATAATATATCAATGTATAACAACACTCCTAAAATTATTAAACTATAAAAAAATAATTTTTCCATGGAACGCTTTGCCCACAGGCAATGGGAATGCAACCACTAAGTGCCTTTTCAGTTTATTTTTTTATTGTTACTGTTTTGGTTTGTTTGGTTTTGACAGTAACTTCAGCAAATAATTAAATGTGTTAATTTGTACAGTATCTACCTGCCGTATATAATAATTATCACAAAACAAAGTATTATTTTTATTTGGCCTTAAGGGATAGTGTTAACCAATACAGTACATAGTATTTTCATTGGCAATATGTAAGTAAAAAGTAAATGAAGCGTAACTATTGATTGTACGTATTCTGATTTGTGTTATGACATGGATAATGTACAATAGAATATATTGATTGCTAGCAGTGATTGAGTCGTTCATGCCACGTGGACATTCACTACTACAGTAGATAGTAGACTTTATCATAAACTGAAGGCAGTCTAGTAACATGTGGTATGAACACAATGCAACTGGTGTAATTCTATTATTTTATTATTTTACACGTGTTTGGGATGGATTTGCCACGTACAATCTTGTCGGTTATTTGTATAATTACCCTACTGACCCTGGTATGAATAAGTCCACTACATTAAACATGGAACACCAGTCAGTGTGTGATGTGGGACATATATCCTAGTATAAGCCCACTAACCTTGAATATGGAATACATGTCAATTTGAGGGTTTTCGAAATTTGTAGAGTAAGAACAACTTTAATATTGGGTGGGCTTATAACAATAGGGTAATACCAATCTGTATTTATTGTTAAGTACTTTGAATCAATTTAAGCCACTTTAATCAGGATTGAGATTTACATAATTTATTTTGTTAATTATTTGTCAATACACATACTGCTATGCTCATTTAATTTATTTGAAGCATTTTAAAATGTGTATAAAAATAAGAAATTATAATATTTTTACAAAATGTTACAATAAAATTTTTAAGGAAACGAGGAGATTTTGAAATAAATGCCAAAAAATACTGGATGAGATATACTGTATATAGGCCTATAAAAATATGGGGGACTTTTATTTAAATTTCTATACAGTATTTGGTTTTTTTATTAGCTTGAATAAAGCTACTTTTTCTCACAGAAATACTTATGGTATCTGCTTTTTTGTACTGGATAATGATCTGAAGATATGCAAAATTAATTAATCTACTAAAAGTTTGAATTATTTTCATCATTTTATTTTTAAAAAATAGATAAAAATCAATTATAACAAATAGATACAAAATAGATACAAAGCACTGGCACTTTCTTCTCAATTTGCGACAACCTTTTATTGAGCAATCTGCAGTAAGCAAACTATGGTGTTTGAACATTTGTTATCATTCATGGCACTTTGTTTGTATTGTTTGCCATCATTTAGTATGTTTAATGCTCATGTCCATGAATCTCCATCTGTTACAATCTTTAATGAGAGACTTTGAATAATAGTCACTTTTTTTGGATTCGGATTCCTTAAATAAACACTTTGTTCTATTTTTTATTTCTTCTCTTTTCTATTCTAAGACACTTTATACAATGTATAGAGACTCCATGTATCATGTGCTCAATGAATACATATCAATACTTTAGCTGTGCATGCTTATCAACTGAATTGTACTGTAATGCACTCATTCAACTAACTTCCCCAGTCAGGGAGCTCACAACTTTCACACATGTAAGTTCCAGTAAGTACTGTATTCTATATATAATCACAAATTAAATTAAAGTTTAACTATTATTTTGTCACAGTAATGCATGGACTACTACAAAATACTTGATTGGTAATGTTAATTTATCTAATTAATTTCAGATGTAGAGACAAGGTTTATTCTAAGAATTTACCAGATACTAGCGTAATATTGGTTTATCACAATGAGGCATGGAGTACCTTGTTACGTAATGTGCATAGTATTATCAATAGGTCACCAAGAGATCTTCTACGAGAAATCATCCTGGTGGATGATGCTAGCGATCAAGGTTTGTCAGATCACTCACATTCTATTAAGAAATCACAATCATACCAGATTTAAATAGAGAAGACAATGCCTAAAGTCACACTTGGATTGTTTGATGTGGTTAGTTGTATTATTAGCTATGGTAAAACATGTATTTAAAATCAACCATAGTAAGTCATTATTTTTACCATAAGCTACGGTCATTTTTACCATAAGCTACGGTCAAACTTGTGAAAACAACCATATTTACCATGTGTGTTGTTTGCACTTGAATTATTTGATGTGGTTAGTATTACCATTAGCCGTGGTAAACCTTGTAAAATAAACCATTTTGAGATGTTACTCAAGGTTGTTACTCATGGGTGATGGTCCAACAGGCAGATATTAAGTTTGGGAAAGTTGTAACATTTGTAGTTCATTTTCAGTATGTTCTCACCATTTTTGTAAAAGTTCAATACGATTGTTTGCAATGTACTATGCTACATTCTTGTACAGTATACCACTTATTTAATTAACAATGCTTCTATTCTAATGTACTCGATTGCTTGCATTCCTAAATAGCTTTTCCTCACTTCCTCACTCAGCTGCTAGGCAAATGGTTTAGATTGAATTACCTGAAATGCCATGTGCCATAATTTGTGTTTTGTTGATTAGTACAACCTCACATTACCATGTTATTTCCATTTTTTTGCTATTAGCTACAAAAATTGAATTATGCCCTGTAAATGGCCAAATTAATACAAACAGTATAAACTTTACACTTATCTGTGGATAACTTTATCATTGGATAAGTAGATACAAAGATATGAGCATTTGAAGTTTCATGGAAACACAGTTCTGATAAAATCACACATAAAGTATGTAAATATCAGAAAATCTTCATGAAGTATGTTATAATGAAATATACATACCTGAGTATAATTGATTAATGGTGAAATTCTCAAAAATTTGACGACCTATTTTGACGATTATCTCAATTTGATCTCAACTATAATGAAACTCATTTTGGGGTGAGAGCTCACAAATATACTAATACTATATACATTTGTACTAAATCTAGTTGACAGTAAGGTATTCAAGGTAATATAATATTTAATTGGATTATGAATAATATTGCATTTTGTAATTGTGTGACTAAATGGGGAAAAATAATTACTTTAATTTTTTAATTTTAATATAAATCGGATTTAGCAATGAATACCACATAAATAATTTATGGACTATAATAATACATGTTTCATTTTTTAAACAAACAACATGATATGCTCATCTTGGCAACATATATATATTACACATTGTATTCTCTTAATCATTGCCTATTTTAGCATTTCTGTCTTTGTGTACATCTAGTTAATAATAAAAACCCTTCATAATGATATATTAAACAATGTAATTATAATAGTACTTTAGCACCAGGGCTTGGTTTAGTCCTAGCTCACTGTATAATGTCTAGTAAAAATTGGTCTAGTGCAGTGGATATTTGTTCCCCAGTGCAGATTGGGTTAATGGGCATTAATTCACAAAAGTATAACAATTCAGTAGTTTACAAAAAAAATATTATAAATATTAATGTAAATATTTTTGAAAGTCGAACCATCGTTTCTGTATGGTCGAACTATGCAGGGTGACATTCAACACAGTTTAAAAACTAAAGCCAACAAATAAACAGTGCTATGTAACGTTCTATTGTAACTTATTAGTGTATACCTGCCACCTTTTTTGTCATTACCCCCTCCCCCATGCCTCTCCTCTGCTGAGTTCAATTTTTTTTTTATTTTGATCTGACAAGAAAAGAAACACCTAAAGCCTGTTTTCCTGTCTGTCGTCGAGTTGTGGTGAGTGACGTTGAGTTAAAAGTCGTTGAAGTTGAACCTATCACAACTTCAACGATTTTCAACTCAACGCAACTCAACGATCGACAGGAAAACAGGCTTAAAGTTGTTTTTGCCATATCTTGGTGATTGTTGTCTATATATTTACTGTTTTGTAGCCACATTTCTATTTTTGCTATAATGTCTCATGTGTGAGATAAACAATTTGTATATGGTTGACTATGTGTGAGAAAAATTATGTATGCTTGAGACGTCCAAGTAGGTCCACATGCATGAGAATTATGCTAGAGAACTAGTGTCTGTCACTACAGTACAAAAGTAGCAACTAATTGGGCTAGTTGTAAGATGGCTATGAACTTGTGAACTATAATTTACTAGCTTAAAAGTGAGAAATAGATATAACAAGCTCATCATATAATGTACACAGTAATCTTGGCTGTTAAAACATTGAATGAAATTATGCTTAAGCATAAAATATTACCCAGCTGTGCATTATGTTTAAAATTCACAAACCTACACCAGCTGTAGTCCATAAAATGGTGACATGGATAATATTAATGTAAAACAATGAAAATGTTGAAATTTGTGATGCATTGTCTAAAGAGTCTCTGTTCCTCTGGACACTTTTAGACAGCTGTTGGTTATCATCATCATTGTCATCATCAATTTCATGCTAAACCGAACTTGTTTTTGCTCCCTGTACACTAAACTAGAAACTTGATTAAATATTTACCCGGTAAACTTGACTTAGTATTAACCAGGTAAGCTTGACTCAGTACACCAGGTAAACTTACCCTCTATACACCAGGTAAACTTTTGCTATAAACAACTTGACTCAGTAAACTAGGTAAACTTCATTATAAACCAGGTAAACTTGACACAGTAAACCAGGTAAACTTGACTCTGTAAACCAGGCAAAATTGAATCTATAAACCAGGTAAACTTTACTCTGTAAACCAGGTAAAGTTAAATCTCTATAACCAGGTAAATCTATAAACTAGGCAAACATTACCCAGTAAACCAGGTAAACTTCACTATGTACAGGTAAACTTGACTTGACCAGGTACTTGAGTCTAACCCATGTAAACCTGAATCTAAAACCAGGTAAACTTGACTTGCTATAAACCATGTAAACTTGACTCTCTGTAAACCAGGTGAACTTGACTCCCTGTAAATTGTAATGTCCAGGAAATTATTTAATTTTGTAAAATAGGACTGAGGAATCGAAAACTCAATGCAGACCATTGGTTGTAATCAATAGTGACTTGATGTTGATCATTAGCATACCATGCTTGGTTTATGGCCTTATTAGGTCAACATACATCTGAATGACAGGTCAATCAATGAAAAAATATCTTTTGATGCAGAAATTGGTTAGGCCATGTTGAAATTGACCAGTTGATAAGAGGTTTGGTTGACATCATGTGAAACCAGAAATTCCTGGTTTTACACACTCATATTCATCGTAATGTTTTTCATTCTGCCAACTACTACTGTACAAAAAAGTAATGTATGAACACTACTGATTAATGCCATTGTTCTCAAAATCAAATTTTGTTCTCTTATTGTTCACAGATTAGGATGTTTGGGAACTGAAATCCAGTTTCGCTATTTTGTTATAAGGCTAATAATTTAACAAACTTAAATTATGAAAACAAACATTATATTTTTTAGATCATCTTGGCAAGAAATTAGATGATTATGTTGCTAAATTACCAGTCACTATTAATATACAGCGAATGCCAAAACGAGCCGGATTAATACGAGCACGTATGCGAGGTGCGGATGTAGCTAAGGGTAAGGTACTAACGTTCCTTGATTCGCATTGTGAAGTAACGGAAGGATGGTTGGAACCTTTATTAGCAAGAATACATGCAGACAGGTACTTCATACATTTAAATTGTTTTCTTATTTTTTGACATTATACTGTAATTAAATGAGATAGGTAGGAATTTTGAAGCCCTTTAGAGGTGTTCAAGTTAGTACTCAACATAGCTTGTTCCAAGGACGTCAACTCAGCCGAATTATAATCACTCACCCATCCTAGAACCCTCTGAACAAAACTAAAGTGCTGTTTATGCACTTTATGACCAATCATTGTATTCTTGAATTTAATCTAGGAGTTTTTACCTATGTATTAGGAGGCTAGCCATCCCTTTTCATTTCCAGTGAACAAAAAATTATAACTAAAAGCAGCTAAAAGTGACCAAATGGAGAGGAAGGGGAGGCAGTATCATTGAATGCGAATCCCCACCCCTCCTATGAACCCATACAATGCCATCCTAACATATTTAAATAGATAGGTCAGGAGTCTCCAAAACTTTCTCCCACCCAGTCCCCAGGTAGTATTAAATTCTCCCACCAATGTTTTTTTTAAACCCAGGTCTCATGACTGTCCTGTCCATAGTACAGTTAACAAAAAGTGTTAGTAAATGTTTTAAAATCAAAGACAATGAATTTTCAATATAAATAGTCATTTTCCAACCACCTAGATGTAATTTTAACTAACAATGCAGTTACCAAAATGTGTTAGTAAAAGTTTTTGAAGATTTTTTTTTATATTAGTAACACTGCACTGCACCCTCCTTCCCCAACCCATGGGCACCCCAGGCTCCAGTTAAGGAAAAAAGACATTGTGCACGTCTACTGACCCCTCATTGAAAAGGCTAGTGCTGCCTCTGTTCTCCTATAATTTTGGGGGTGCCCTTTTTGTCATCAAAAAAATATAATTTTATTATTTCTAAACACATGGAGTTACAAATTATCAACAGATCTAAACTCAGCCCAAGGTTGGTACATGTTCCTTTTAGGAGCTCCATTTAGGTTTTCTCTGGAAGAGAGCTTTGGGGGTTTAATATAAAATTTAATATGAAATATAAAATTGTATAAAAGTGACAGAGTACCAAACAGCTAGGTGGCATACTGGTTCTAAAATTAGGGCAAACGTTGCAGATTTGTTTTTCTATTTAGTGATATTAATCATACTTTAATTTCATTAAATTGAGACCTGAAAAGCAGTTTACTGTATACAGTAAGAGTCCCATTAAGCTTATTGTTACTTACTGCAGTGTTACTGATTTGCTGAGGTGGTTTAGACTCCATATGCCCTCCCAGTTCCCAAAGTCTTGTATACAGTACAGTATGTCCTACTCCTCTACTGCATTTTGTCGATGTCATGTGTTTTCAACAATTGCTCATAACATTTCTCCATGTGGTTTAAGTGTCCAACTTTATATTAAAACATGCATTTTAAGCCAAACTTCTTTTAGGTGACAAGTACATTTAGCCATGATGTTTTTAAAGGAATACCCCTTTTAATATCCACCCCCACTCAATCCACTCCTATAAAAACTCTAACGTTATTAATTGAGTTTCGATCCCCCCACCCCACAAAAATTATTGAAATGTTTGAAGTGTCCTTTTCTGATCCCCTGTAAATTGATAAACCACAATCACCCCTCCCTACATTCCTAGATCCGCCACTGAATAATAATAACTAACAAATATTACTAAATAACTCAATAACTGAATCATAATTTCAAAACAAACTTTTTCATACAGAAGTAACATCAAAATTACATATTATGTACTAATAAGGGCAGCAAAACTTTACTTTATAATCTAAAAAAAAATGAGTAAAATAATTATGGAAACTAAATATTGTGAATTGTGGTCATCCCAAATCAATTATCCTAGGTATTTAGTAATCTCAGTATACTTACTTATTAATAAATAATAATAATAATAATAATAATAATAATAATGGTGAATATTTATATATGTGGCAGTATCCATCTAAAAGATGCTCATGGCACTGTGGACCAGATGTTACACATTCTTATGACTTTCTACTCTCCTAAGTGTCACATAATGTAGCAAGTACTGGGTTTTGTATGGGCCAGTATACTGGGGTGACCCTAGAGGTCCCAAGTCTCCCGGATCGTCCGGAAGTCTCCCGGATTTTTAACGCATCTCCCGTGCTCCCGGAAATCATCACATTCCTTCCGGAATTTTAATTTGCCTAGAATATCTCCCGGAGTTCCGAATACTCGACGAGGCTCGCGACGCTAGGGGCCTAGCCTTTAGAAATCATTCCAGCAACGACAATAGGAAATCTATTGTTTACTGTACTTGTCTGGGCGTATTAAATGCCTTTTGTTTCATTAATAAAAGAGTTGCGTCATAGTATATATGGAGCGCCAAAAGGACAAA
This sequence comes from Nesometra sesokonis, assembly GCA_025631205.1. NCBI lineage: Eukaryota > Metazoa > Echinodermata > Crinoidea > Comatulida > Antedonidae > Nesometra > Nesometra sesokonis. The sequence goes on from JAOTQE010113077.1 coordinate 9,545, forward strand.
TTAAAATGGTACAATAGAAAAAAAAAGTGGCGGTTCAATTGCAAGTGGTACAGTGCAAAATTCATTATGCCACTTGGCTTTTGTATTGTGCCACTTTTAGCTTTTCTGTTTTACCACTTTCATTTGAAAAACTTAAGTGGCATAATACAAATTCATGTGGCACACAGTGCATACTACTGCCATTTGCGTTGTGCATTGTACCACTTGCGTTTGAACCGCCAGTTGAGTTTTGCATTGCACCACTTCCGTTTGAACTGCCATTTGCGCTTTCCATTGAACCACTTGTGTTTTGCATTGCACCATTTGAGTTTTGCATTGCGGCACTTTCTATTTGTCCTTTTGGCGTGATATCGTCGTTTACAAATGGCAGTGTACTTCCACCTCACAATTAGTTTTGTACACTGCCATTTGTAGACGACAATATCAAGCCAAAAGGACAATTGAAAGTGGTAGAATACAAACTCAAATAGCAGTTTAAACGCTAGTGGTGAAATGCAAAACTCAAGTGGCGCAATGCAAAACTCAAGTGGTGCAATGGAAAACTCAAATGGCATTTCAATCGCAAGTGGTGCAATGCAAAATTCAACTGGCGGTTTAAATACAAGTGGTACAATGCAAAACTCAAATGGCAGTATTAATTTGCACTGTGTCAATTGAATTTGTATTGTGCCACTTGACTTTAATGTATCACTTTCACTTTCAAGTGTAAATTGGCAGTTCAAATAAAAGTGGTAAAACAGAAAAGCTAAGTGGCACAATACAAAAGGCAAGTGGCACAATGCAAAAGCCAAGTGGCACAATATAAAACCTAAGTGGCACAATGGCTTTTGCACTGCACCACTTGTATTTGAACCGCCACTATTTTTTTTCTATTGTATCATTTTCAATTTGTCCTTTTGGCGCTCCATAAGTATACCCATTTTTGTTCTCAATTAATATGAATTGTAATGTTGTTCATTGTGCTGAATTATATTTTGTTTTAATCCCGAATTGTTTGATAAATAAACAGATGGTCGATCTGGGCGAAGCAGAGACCAACATGAACAGATAACACGAACACGTTAACAGTAGGAGGCCCCTAGATTCATGAAATGATAATCGTTAATTCTATTTAAAATGCACAGTTATATTTTCTACCCGTATTTTAGTACCATAATGTTTTCATCTTTACTTGAAATAAATTATTATTATTATTTATAAATAAATTTTTAAAAATTTTCATCAACAATTGAAAATCTCCCGACGATTTATTCTGATACCCGGTCGGAGCGAGTTTGGTTGATTTCTAACACGTGCTTCTCTCAGATTTTTGTCACCCATTAAAGGCAATTTCTTATTGGTTAATGCGGTAAGGGGGGTGCGCCTTTACGATTTCTGAAAAATTTTAGAATAACCTTAATCAACCATGTTGTTTACTAAAAGATGACAGTGGCCATAAGAAAATAGAATTCGCTTGTGAAATCGTATAAAGTGTAAATTAGAAACAATTTTACAAAATAGTTATTAGTACAGTTATTTTGTTACAGATTCGAGAATATTGTAAAATAATAAATGTAGTCTAGGCTAGGCCTACAAAGTTCGGCTTACGATTCATTCAAGGCCTAGCCTAGGTAGGTATAGGCCTAGTTTAGGCCCTAGCTAACAACAGCCCCCCCCCCCCTCCTATGTAAAGATAGTGCATTCCGGTAAGATAGCACAATGTCGATTGCCCGACGCGACAAAATTTCCAGAAATTTGACTTTGCCAAGTTGGGACCTCTGTGACCCCCTACTAATCCTGAAAGATGTACTGGGTTCTTTAAAGTGCACATGAGTTGTTTGTGTACAATTGGTCTACGGTTTATAGTCCTTATCTGAGAAGACTTCTATCACCACCAGAACCATGGTATGAGCGGGTCTCAAACTTGTTTTTGCTATGGTTCATGGTTTCTCTACCTTAACCGCTCGACCAAATCAATTCAATTTAAGCCACAGAGATGAAGTTATCAAATGCTCATACCATGATTATGTTCACAGTTGCCTTAACTGAATAAATATCAGATTATGTCCTTATAATTATCTATTTTTCTCAACCAAATAAAAGGAAATTATATGTATGTAAATATTATACAAGCCCATTAAAATGGAAAGCGGTAATTGAACAGTAGAGAAAATCTGACTCATAACTAAGTCTTTATAATACTTAATAAGTAATTTTTAATTCTTTAAAACTAACTAACTGTGAACTTGAACTATATTTTATTTGATTTATTAATTATTATTAACAATGATGTAATATCCCATAGGAAATGTCCCATAGGACTCAATTTCCTGTCATCTTCCTCTAGTTTATATGATGATAATTGCTTGATCTACTAAACATAGGGTATGTTAATGTATAAAGGTAGCAAGCACAACTTTACAAGGCAAAAGGTACCTCAGTGTAATAGCCCACATTATATACAGTTGCAACAGAGGTTTCTTTAGCCTAAAAAACAAAGTAGAACCTCTGTTTTACATATGGTAAAGATCCAAAAAGTGTATGTAAAATCATGCGATCTGTAATTCCAGGTTAGGTCAAATTTTACTTTAGAAACCCTCCACACAAAATACACTATAACCCCTTTCACGCAGAACTGTGAAACTGGGGATGTTGCGGTAATTGATGAATGCCAGCTTTTGTGTGAAAGGGTACTTTTCTTTCAATGCCGGCACAGTGCTGGCATTCATAAGACCACCTCAGACCCTAGACATATTACCATTATATTACCGTCACTGCCTTAGGCCGGATGTGTATAAAAGGTTCCACAGTGTAATGCCTGCTTACACAGTGAAGCATAACTATTAAAAAGGTCAATGTTGGGAACCTCTATTATTAAGACTGCAAATTTTATGCCTTTTGCTCGGACCCTTCACACAGGAAACCATCATATTACCGGAATTTGACCTTCTGTGTGACCGGTAATAATGCCATCCTGGTTTATGGTAACATTCTGATACTTTCTGTGTGAAAGGGGCTTATGATGAATAATACAGTGGATTTGTTGCACTAGTTGTAATTACAACAGTAAAGGCATTAATAAATTGTTCAATAGATGTTTTATATAACTCCTACCTACTGTACAGTTTTTCTTAAAAAATATACTGTACAGTTCTACCAATGACTGATGAATTATATCGACATTGCTGTAATGTTAAAGTTAGCAAGCTTAATGATAATTTTTAAAGCATTAGTAAACATTTACCTTAGTCTTAGATTTAGTAGAACATAGTTGATTTGGTTTTAATTTAAATTTACATGGAAATAAACAAATTTTAAGCTAGGTCAGAAAGTTCAAAATGCATTGATCAACTCAACTGAGCTTATCTGCTACAGGTATGTGCACTAGTGGAACAGCACTGTCTGTGTGGTGGAGCCTAAACCATTTTGCAGGTTTAATTAAAAAAAATTTCAAATGAAAATAAAACTAAACGTAGCTAGTGAGAAAATACGTTTTGGCTGTACGGTTTTCATTGCTGGTTCAGCCCTAAAGCTGTACTGACGAAGGGTAAACCCAGAAACGGAT
>JAOTQE010113088.1:0-13088 GCA_025631205.1 Nesometra sesokonis
ATGTACAAGTTAAGGATTAACTTCTTGGTACTTATACTGTGCGTGCTTTCCGCGTCTTATTGTCGGATCGACTTGTTCACCAAGTTTTTACAATGAATCATTAAGCAGACGACATGTTTTTTTAGGTTCCCTTAAATACAAAAAAAATATCCAATTTTAATATCTCTCTGCCTCAATTTTTTTTCATTTGTTTTTTTAGCAATTTAGGCCTCATTTTTCTTATAAACTGTGTTCTTGGAAAAAATATGTATGTGACATGTGGGCCATCTAAATTTTCTACTATAGTACAGTTTACATTAACGGATTTCAGAAAAATATAGGTGAGGGTGTAATCGTTTACGATTGCTTGTTTCAGTTGTTTTACAGTTGAACTTCCCGTAAGCGGACACTCTCGGATCTGGAAAAGTGTCAACTTACGGGAGGTGTTCGCTTACGAGAATTTTGGCCAGCAGAGGGCCAATGTTGTAAAATTATGTTTATGTCCTAAACAATGAAATAAAAAGTCGTAAAATCTGTTATTAACGAGAAGTAGAAGATCGTTACAATACACTATATTCTTATACGTATACATCCTAATGAATACTATACAAAGCTATAATTCAGATTACAAACTTTGTTCTAAAAATAACAAATTAGTACAGTATCTACAATACAATTTTGTATTGAATTCATTAAAAAGACAATGATACAAATATAATTTCAATATTTCGGCGTACAAACAGTTGTAATTTGCAGCGTCATGTATTAGTCGGCAGGTGATCCTGTAAAGGTAGAGTGAAAGTAGATTAAACATTAATAACACTACATGCCTACAATGTAAAATCTTATGTGTAGATACTCATTGTTTACATTTTCCCTCCTATATTTTAACACGCAATATGTACCAAATTAGTCTACATAACTAAGCATAGACCTACAATGGATGAATGAGTTTGTAAACGGTATCAAACATGGAGATTAGCCTTCCACATTGATCACCCTATTGGTAGCAGATCGAACAATCTGATGCATCATGAGGTGCCCAAGAGAATGGGGCGCCCTCTACTGCATTTTAGAGAAAGTATTTGGAAAAAATCGAGACCGGGATATAATGTCTGTTCTGGAACTTACATTGTTCTAAATCCACACGTTTTACCTATTTATTTCCTTTACTTTTTTGCTTTTACAGTACATAATTTTGTTATGTTAATGTGTGGAGAAACAATAAATTTAATAAACAGACGATATACAGTTTTAAAAATAAAATACTGTTGCAGTAAAATAAACCTTTATAGCTGTAACACGTATAACATTGAATTACCTGACCTTTTTAAAGAAACGTACAGATGATGCTACTTTCAAGCATCGTGAAGTGTAAATTCTATAAATAGAAACCCATCCCAAACATGTGGCCCTGATAATAATGTGCATGTCCTACACATTAACACGGTAAGTCATTCCAGCCCCCTGTGGATGTAATAAAAGGGTGTTTATTCCGACATTTTAAAAGCTGTTGAAATAGACTTTATGGCAGTAACACAAATAGTATGTGGCTTTGAGGTCCGATATAAATTAAGAAAACACTCTTAGCAGACCAACTGTCCAACTACTATATGCGTGATTCCCAACTCTACCAATTAAATAATCTTAACTTACCCTCAAACCGCCACTTAAAGGAAATTACAACTCTTAAATAGTAAATGTGTTGTTGTCATAAAAGTATTGAGCATGTAACGCACAGCTGCCCGCTAGAGGGCGGTTGGCGGGATCTGCCATAAATGACTTTCCCTTTTGTGGGGAAAGGGGTTTTTGTGTAATTGAGAAATTGTGCAACTGAAATACTCTAAAGTGTAGTTATCTTTACCATCAAATTACAAAAAAATATTTTTGAATTCATGGGAGAGACAAATGAATTCATTAGGTCACCGATGCCTCTATAAACTAACGTTAGGATATCTCCATGAATGATGTTATCGTTATTTCTACACATTCTTAAACCTTGCTGTTTCAGTTGGTCAGTAGGCTAAGTATTGTTCCTCTGTCCTCGGATTTGCCCAAGGTTAATGAAGGTGTTACTAGTTACAAACTGTGCGTAGAGCGAAGCAATAAACGTCCTTTATTTTGCCAAAGCACAGACTTTTTGGATATTTGAGGCGGCCGGTTGAGAAATCGGGTTTTTGAGTTGGTCACTTTTACTTATTTTAAACGACACAACCTTTCGTATTTAATGTTTTTAAACTGTGGGATAGCTAAGCATTTCCTATAATTTTCAGGATAAATTCTTACTTGGATTTCTTACAAAGTTTTGAACATTTTTAGGCTTGTTTAACAAAAAAAGTCGGGAAACGTGTTACGGTAAAGGGCAGGGGCCAGATCTAGGATTGTGTTAAAGAGAGGGCGCACTATTTCCGGCAGGGTGTGCATGTTAATGATTTGCAACCTAACAAGCCCAATAAACAACAAAACGTTAGTCTTTGTTTTTCGACTATTTTTTGTATGGGGAGATGGGGTGGAATTTTAGAGGCGCACATAATAACAAGAGGAAGCAAACATGTAATATTAGATGGTGCGCGAGCCAGATGCGCCCTCTAGATTTTGCCTCTGTATACATTACCTGAGTGTAATGCCCGCATACTCTACTACACGAGTTTTGGTCGTAATCATAATTTTTATACTCGTTGTGCCAGGAATCCACAAACCCTGTCCCACCAGGACGACTTCCACTGGTAAGGTAAAGGTTTTGCCCGACCGAACCAAATTCATCGGTGGGCGCAGTGCCACCATGATCCCACACACATTTATTAGACCAATCTTGTGCCATTTCTGCAAGTTCGTCACTCCATTCCTATCCATTTAATGATTAAAAATACAAACATTACATAATTTTATCAGAAAGATAATAAGATAAAAAGATAATCTTAACAACTGAACTCAACAACAGTTTCCACTGTATTAAATCAAAGAATTTAGTATCCAATTGATTTGTTGAAATGCAGGCATAATCATTAATATTCAAGTATAGGCGTAGAGTAGTTAGCGCACTGGTTTCGGTTCAGATGTTCATTTTAGGCAATTCCAAGTTTCTTTTACGATTTTTCCAAATTATTCCGAGCGTTTACACACACCAAATATATCACGCGCAACAGATTCGCTACACATGGCGCGCGACAAATTATGGCGATGATTCTGATAAAAATCGCAGGAACTGCCAATTGGATCACAATCGCGCGAGTTCTTGATATTTTTTTTTTCACCCACATGTACACCCCCAAAAACCCCAACACACACACACACACCCACCCACACGCACAAAATCGATTTTTCGATCGGGATGCAGAATTCGAAATTTCGATATTTTTCGCGTGTGAATGCCCCTAAATGTTGTATTTAAAATACGAATCTCGTTCATATCAAATCAAAATATTTTGGTATCAATTTCGGTGGAAGTGTGGGAGTTTAAACGAGTTAAGCTCCACCCACTAAATCCGCCCTTGATATTTCTTGTCTGCATTGTCGTGATTATTCGAGTATTTCACACTTTTAACGAACGATTTTAGGCCTATTTCAAAATTAAAACGAGCATACTAAACACCATCAGCAACACCAGCAACCACGGGAGATTACAATACAAAACAGGCGTGGATCCAAGTGGGGAAAACCCGACCCAGGCCCCTCTTTTTGACTTAGGCGAATATTATTTGAACTTGAAAAACTCATTGTTTGCAATAAACTATCTGTAAAAAATTGCCTACAACCAGGGAACAAGTTTTGTTTGTAAATTGGCCTGGGAAGGACACTAAACTGCTAGAAAAACCACAAAATTTGCACCGGGTCCCTATATTCGATTAGGGCTCCCTCTATTCACTCTGCTGGATTCGCCCTGCAAAATCTCACCACCAGAGAGACTTTCTTACATAAAATCGCTTAAGGCTCTCTTTCACATCTTAAATCAGAGACTCAAAATGACAATGACACTATTAAACAGGGGCGTATCCAGGATTTGGCGAAGGGAGGTGCTCAGTTTTAGAGTCACAGCCTACATCAGCCCCACCATGGTTGTGGCTTAGGTAAGAACATTTTAAAATATTAAGTCTGTAGATGCCTGGAAATGGCAATCAAATAGAACGTTTTGGGGAGTAATTTTAGAAGTACTGTCTTGGGGTTCTGACAAGTTTATTACTGTGAGGGGAAAATTGACCTCATCCCCACCACGGTTGGGGCTGAGGTAAAATTTTGAACTATGAAGCCTCTAGATGACCGAAAATGCCATTAAAACAGAACATTTAAGGGGTAATTTCTAGAAATATATTTCTAGAAATAGTGTCTTGGGGTATTGACAATTTCATTACTTTAAGAAGAAAACAATGTGATTCAGAGGTACGGAAATTTTGAACTATGGCGCATTCTGATGACCGAAAATGACATTCAAATAGAACATTAGGAGGTGATTTCTAGACATAGTGTCTTGGGATTTTTACAGTTTTATTACTTTAAGGGGACATGTGCTTCAGTCCCACCATGGGTGGGGCTAAGGTAAGAAAATTTTGAATTATGAGGCCTATAAATGACCGAAAATGGCATTCATAGGTCTATAGAATAATTATGTAGGGTTATTTATTACTTGGGGTTTTGACAATGTCATTATTTTAAGAAAAAATGGGACTCCGCCTCACTACGGTTGGGCCTGAGGTTAGAAAATTTTGGACCATGACGCCTCTAGATGACCGAAAATGGCCTTAAAATAGAACATTTTGGGAGTAATTTTTGGAGATACCGTCTTGGGATTTTGAGAAGTTTATTACTTTGAGGGGACAAAATATACCTCATCCCCACCATGGTTGGGACTGAGATAAACCTTTGAACTTTGAAGCTCCCAGAAGACCAAAAATGGTATTAAAAAGAACATGTAGGGAGTAATTTCTAAAAATAGTGTCTTGGGGTATTGACAATTAAAAAAAAACAACGGGATTTAGCCCCACCATGGTTGGGGCTGCGGTAAAAAAATTGTCAATATGACGCCTATAAATGACCGAAACTGGCATTCATATAGAATATTTAGGGAGTAATCTTTAGAAATGGTGACTTGGGGTGTTGACAATGTCATTATTTTAAGAAAAAAAATAGAACTCTATTTGAATGCCATTTTCGGTCATTTAGAGGCGTCATATTTCAAAATTGTCTTACCTCAGCCCCAACCATGGTGGAGCTGAAGCCCATTTGGAAAGTAATAACATTGTCAAAATCCAATCCAAAATCAATATGAACCGTTTTTGTATTTTCTTTGATTTTGGCTAGTTTAATTAATGAATAACAATAGAGTACTTATCAACCAAATTTTAACTAAATACATTTTTTTTCAAAATTTCCACCACCATAAATCCGCCCCATGCACCCAGTTTGGCCTGTATAATGCGATTGCTCATTGTTTACGTGCACGCAAGCTCATTTCATCAAATAATTCAGTTGAATCGAATGTTTACCGTACTAGAAAGGGCATAACTTGTTTAAAAAATGACAATTATGAATTCTGGCATCTGCTAATTAAAAACATTAATTATCGATTTTATTTTTTTTTACTACCACTGAACCATGTACTGAAGCACTGAGTACCCCTCACCCCGGATACGCCACTGACTAACACATTAGTAACGGAATCATAAATAAATAAAACTGATGAATTTTCGATTAGGTGACATACGTTTAATTAAAAGAAAAACAGGCAAAGATACGTGGAAATAGGCCGATGATGCAGCGTAATTGCATCCTGGCGCCTCACCATGCGACATCTTGGCTAGTAGGAACTGGCCAATGGCGTATCCAGAGGGGGTACTTAGGGTGCTCGAGCACCACCCTTGTGAGGTGAAAAAAAATAAATTAACACATTGGGCCCTCAAGCACTCGCTTCAAATAAAATAAGCATCTCTCCCCCTTCAAGAGGCAAATGCAAGATTAATGTCAGTAGAAAAAAGCATGAAGTCGACCGACCCACTATAAAAGCCGTGAATTAGGAGAAATAAGGATTTTACTTTTGGTTTTCAAAAGCCATCGGGTTTGAGCACCCCGCCCCCTTCCACATATCCTGGATACGCCTCTGTTGGCGGTGATGTGCCCTCCGCTTTCCTCCCCCTTTCCCCTTTAGCATGTTGACTTCCTGGTGTTTACCCGCCGATGGTGTTTAGTAAGACCGCGAAACAACAAGTACAGTTTTATTTTAATTTACCATAAACCTCATGTTTGTAGCTTTAGGATTGACGTTAGAACGAAATTCATTGTGTCTGTTAACAATTGCTTCAATTTCAGATGACGTGAAATCGGTAGAACGCCGCACCCTAGAATGGGACACACCTTTCGCTTCTTTAGCATATTCTTTTACAGCGCTTCTGGATTGACGTGGATGGAGATCAATGACACCAACTTTTGTGCTAATGATGTTGCTTGTGGCTGTTACTGCTGGTGTAAGCCATAGAACGAGGACTGCAAAGAGCCGTATAGGTCTCATCATTCTAAAACAATGATTAAATTCAAATGTCAAAAAAATCTAATTTGTCCATTAAAAATAAAAATAGTGGATACTGGCGGAGTTAGGGTGGGGGTGAACAGGTCGTGACCGTAATTGTACACGCACAAATCTGTGAAGACCGGTACACGGGGGAAATATTTTGGTAGATTTTATAATAGACTCAAGTAGAATATGGACAATTACGTCTACTATTTTCACTATTTTTTTCTTGTCCGGATAGAAAACAATACTTTTTAATCCGCCATTGAGTGACCGTAATCTACTGCATATCCTATTTAATTTTAATACATACGAAAAGAAAATAAGTAGTTAAGTAAGCAGGTAATTAACAAGGTAGATAGGTAGGTCGTAGGTAGGCAGGTATGGTACTACAGGTAGGAAGGTAGGTAGGAAGGGAGGTACGTAGGTTGGTAAAAATGATATAGGTGCGAGTTGTGTGGCCGAACGGTCAAGGCAGAGAAACCGTGGCATTACAAGAACAACAGCATGGGTTCGAGGCCCGCTCGCACCATGGTTCTGGTGGTGGAACAAGTCTTCTCGGATAAGGACTATAAACCGTAGGCCAAGTGTACACAAACGGCTCTTGTGCATTATAAAGATTATAAAGAACCCAGTACATCTTTCGAGATGAGTAGGGGTACCCCGGTGTACTTGTCCATACATTCCAAGCTATGTGGACAGAAGAATGTAGCAACCGTTTTCGGGCAGCTAAGACATGACGGGACACTTGGGAGCGTAGAAAGTCTTATGAATGTGTACCATCTGGTCCACAGCGCCTTGAGACTTTTATGTGTAAGGCGCTATATAAATCTTAATAATAATAATATTATTATTATTATTACTATTACTATTACTATTATTATTATTATTATTGTTATTGTTATTGTTTTTGTTGTTGTTGTTATTATTATTACTACTATTATTATAAATTGGAAAAAAAAACAACGGTTTTAATCTTTATATTGTGGCCAACACACTACATTTATTTACAAAAAATGGTGGCCCATACTGACAGACATGTTTCGGTTGACCAACCACCTTCTTCAGTGAACACATTTTAGATAGCTAACATTCTATTTATACCAGTGGCTAAATACTATGCATTTATTATTATAGTTGGACATATCGTATATAAAAACGGACAGAGCGACTGATTGACCACCTAACCATATGATAAGCAAAACCACATAAACATATTATTATCAGATTATAACCAAAACCCATAAATCTCTCAATTAACACAAAGTCAGCTTCCTTCTCATGAGAAACTATACTAACAAGGATATTTTAAACAATGCCCTACAAGTAAAAAATACAACCATTATAGACATTTGTTCTAATTAGAACTGACATCATATTAAACAATCAATACTTAATGACCTTAAGGTATCAATAGCATCAACAATGCTACCTACTTACTAGGTCGTTCTCTGTGGTTCTAGGTAGATCTTCCAATTAGTTAAACAATCAATCCATCACAAATGTAATGGACAGACAAATCATTGAATCTGTTCAACCATAATGCCCTTGTGGTATAATGGTTATGACGCTTGCCAGGACAGCGAGAGGTTGCAGGTTTGAATCCCGTCGGATGCATTTTCACACAATTTAATTTTCTTATTGGACAAAAATCTGTTGCGAGCTATACTACAAGGTTTATAACATATCGTCGTTCTTTAAACACTGTATTAAACTTTCTTTAATGATTTATATATACAAAATAATAATCCATACAAAGTGGTGGGACCAGCTTGAGTAAGGCTTAGGCTAGCCCGCACAATCAGATGTATAACACCAAATAATGAGTTAGTAGTTAAGTCGTTGTTTTTATACTACGTTATATATGGTATACTTCTTGGTATTTGGAATATTAAAATGAGAAAATGCTTTAATGACAGTGGAAGCTTGATTATGTAATCTTCCTCAAATTGTGTCTGATGAAACTCAAAATACAGCACTAGTATGTGGTTTCGAGACATGATCAAAGATACAATCCCCACTAAAATTGTGCCTTGCATCTTGTAAGAGATACGCTAAATAATAATAGGCCTATTGTCAACGAAAATTCTTTTGTAACAAGACTAAATAGACAGATTGAAGTAATAGTATTAAAGAAGCTAGAGGCATCTAACAAAAAAATAATAGGAAAGAAACTATAACAATTACTAAAATAACTTAAGGAATATGAAATAGTCCACAAACCTGTATTGAGTCCAAATAATGGTAGCTTCAAAAACCCGGTGAACATTTACCGAAAGTATCTCCGTTAATGAATAGGCCTAATCTTGTTAATACTGGAATTTAAACTTCTTAGTATTATAATTAAGACAGATTCCAGATTGTTTGTTGTATAGGTAGTAAGTATATTCTTTTGTCTGTTATGAAATATAATGCCCAGTAAAAATTGCAGCCATTTTAAAATCAAACATGGCCGCCATCCGATAATTTTTGAAAATGTCAAATTTGGATGAAGTGAAACCCAAAGAATACATTTTTAGACACTAAAATCATGAAATAAGATGCTCTGTGACCAAAGTTAGGGTATGCTTTAGTTTAAAAACGGCAACCATTTTAAAATCGAAAAATGGCCGTTAAAGATTAATAAAAAATTCGTAACATATATTTTTTAAAATCCGCCTACTTGAAATATATAAACAAAATGTGAAGTTTAAACTTTCTCAGAAATGTCAAATATGTAAAAACTGTGAAGTTTACACTTAAGAAACTTCAACGGATGCTTTTGTAACAAGACAAATAGACATATGGAAGTAATAGTACTTGAGATTCGGGAGGCATCTAACAGACAAATAATAGGAATGAAAATATACAAGTTACTAAAACAAGGAGACCTGAGAAATATGAAATAATACACCAACCTGTATTGAGTTTAAATACTAGTTTCAAAACCCGGTGAGCATTTACCGAAGGTATCTCCGTTAGTGAATAAATAATAAACTTGTTAATACTTATAATTGGAAGGCAAACAAACAGCTTTACTATACGACAGTTGCTGGGTTTTAGTTCAGGTTGAATGGAAAAGCATTGTTTGAAATTATTACAATCATTTTACATCAACAATTGTACTTGTAGGTTAAACTTGAAGTATTTTTTTTAAATAATCGACCACAATAATAAATTGACCCAAACTTATACGTTTAAAACCAAAACAAGTGGGCGGCTCTAAATTAATTTTATTTTTGGTGCAATGTTTTCCATTAATACAACTACCAAAAATTGTCACCATAGTAGAGACTAGTCAGCAAACAAAAAATAAAGGACGGCCCTTTAAATGGTAGACTGGCCCAGGCTTCCGACCTGAAAAAAAAAACTTCAGTGGTTTCAAAAACTAAATGTTGTTCAAAATTAAATGTCTTGAAATGGGACAAAGCAGATTTAAAAACAAGAGCCGAACACAAGGTCTTTGATTCTTCGGAAAATAGGCATTAGCCGAACTCACCATCCATGAGCCGTGTTCCTATTAGTGATACTTAATTCTGTTTAGATTGAGAGAAACCTGTTGAACATTTGTTGGGGATTTTGTCTGAAGCTGGGCAATTAATGCATCGTGCACGGCCACGACGGTTGTCGCTCCCGGTGTGTTGTTGCTAGACGCTTTCCCTGTCGAATCATTAAAACATTCCTTCGGCCGCCGAGTAGAAGACTGTCGTCGCGTCTGGCAACCACACACACATATTGAGCGACGGTTTAGTCGTGCGACCGTCGTAGGATCGTCGCACAAGGCAGTGAGTGCCCGACTTAATGTGTACAAAATTGCATGCATATTGACCAAACCCAAGGTGGCGCACTTGTCACGTATTCTATAGTTCGTCGTCCACCCGCAAAACGCGACTTCGACCGTTACCGGAGCATTATTCCAGTTATTACGCAACGCGAAGTCCGCCTTCATGCACCGTGCATCATGCAACGGTGCGCCGTTTCGGAAGTTCTATTTTGAATCACGCAAACATCGCGTGTGATCATTCTTAATCTTGTGCTATTTATATTCTTTGATAGTATGTATTGTGATTGTGAACTGATGATTGGCACATGAAGAATAAATACTTCATTATTGCTGAACCAGGTACGACACGTCTGATCCACACGGATTATTAGCTTATTTTAAATTATAGCATAATTAACGGTTGGTTAATTTTAATAATAAAGAGGGAATTAGGCCTACAACATTTTGGGTGACTATCTTGTTAATGGTTATTATTAGAGTAGCAGATTATGGTAGACAAAAGAATCTCTCCATTTAATCTGATTACCAAGCTTTCTCCAAGCTAGATCCAATATCATGGAATAAATTTACTACGAAAAAGCACTTAACTGTTCCCTGGAATAAGCAATCTCTTAAAACTTACTTGTTCCAAAACATTAAAGTTATAGTAGACGTCCACAGTATTAGAAAGCTAAAATGTGTATGAAAGCTGCTGCGAAGTTTCAGACGATAATACCGTTTAGCTTATTATTTTATACAGTTTATTAAAAAATAAAATAGGCCTACTGTTTATTTATTTTTAAAATTTGATATTAACGAACGGTGGAATTGAAACTGTTTTAGAAATTAAAATATACCGTTTGTGGGAAAATATGATTCTAAATCAGAAAATCTAAGAAGGCATTCACCCGTAGAACAACTCCCACCAAATCCTAAATGGTCTGATTATCAAATACGTTCCGCATGGATGCCAACTTATATTCATACTAATTCTAGCAGCAAAACGTTCTTGTGGAGTATGCCTTACATTTTTAGTTTCGATTATTGAAATTTCTCATAAATATTTCCGCCAAAAATCAACATAATCTTATAAAAGAATAGGTTATCATAACTTTGTGTTTAGGGCGTATTTAAGGGAGGAGGGGCGCGGGGACCGACTCTGCCCCCCACTTTTTTGTAAATAATATATATCAATAGGTCATATTATTAACATTGTCTATAAAACAAGAAAATATTCAGAAATCATAAGACATGAATTGATCTTCTAACACGACCCTGTGGCCATATTTAGACATTTACAACCAAAACTTTCCCAGGGAGGATACCTCTAAAACCGCCTAAAACTTTGATTCGCTACCGCCTCCATCCATTTTCCGAAAGTCTGCATCCACCACTGATATCTAAAAAAGTATGTCTACTTAGACGCTAATAACAGTGATCTACGTAGCCAGCAACCAATATGTCAGAGGCTATTATAGCAGTACTACAACAATTTGCATCGAAGTTAGGCCTACAGATTGAATATCTTCTGATTGACTGATCTTTGACAGTTTTATTTTTGGTGCTGTAGTTAAGTTAGCATGAACAGCATTGTATTTTATCTAATAATTAAAACTGATATGAAGCGTCTTGTCACAAATTAATTTAATATTACCCGCGTTATAGCATGACAGAGTTTTTTTTATAGATATTTAGATATATAAATATTTTGATGAGATTTAATTTCCAGTTCGATCGACCGTAGAAGTACTAATTCTACGAACAACACATTATAATTAAAATATTTGAAAATCATATCTTTCTTTGTACGAGTAAGTTGTTTGAACATACAACACAACACAACCCCTTTAAATGTTAAAGCACAATAGTTTCTAATGCTTATTAGAATCTAGCTTATTATCAGTTATATTTAATTTATTACAATGATTACTCATCTAAACATCTATATTAGCTTTACACGTGAATGGCATGCATGACTGGCATAATTAAGAATAAAAACGGTACTGCATTGAACCAGCTATAAACAATTTAATAAGTACTATATAGGAACGGTAATGGACACTTTGCTTGGTAGAACGTTGAGTCAACCTATTTAAAATTCTTCCCACGCAAACTATTCTTCTCCAAATTGCAATTTAATTGAGGGCCCGAAATTGCCCCAGTGGCGCATATGGATCGTAGACGTCTCACGATATTGTACCATATTGTTATCATTCAGTTATGTTTATTTTCTGTTTTGAAATATATATATATATATATATAATTCAAAAGGCAAAATACTGAAATAAAACACCAATGTTGTGGGTAGCGATGGTTGGATCTCAAATGAGATACAAAATGCAAAAGCTAAAATGTAAACGTAAAGTAAAACAGCCAGATATATATATATATATATATATAAAACTTTGTTTAATTAACAATGAAAACAAATTGCATTAAATACATAAAAATGCCGAGTGGTCAAATTAAATGATGCATTTGACCGTTAACATGTACACTGCTCGCACACGTACGCATGTGTACTGTAGTTACAGTTTTCTAAGTAAGGTTTGTTTAATTTTCGATATAAGGCTCAACATAATTTATTGCGTCATAACAGGTCAAGTTTACATTGCTAGAATAATACGACCATTTAAATGTGTGGCCTTAAGTGCATTTCTATTTAATGAACTTCTTTTTTGTTGCAGTGTCATCTATATATAAATTCACGTAAGGAAAATTTTTAGTAAATTGCGCGTAACTTTTGGAATTTTTACTCAACGGTGTTTTATGTTTGGTCATACTTTGGTATTGATTTTTACCACCTAATGAACACCAGTCAACTAAGTAAGTTGACTGAGACAATTAGTTATTGACAATTAAAACGAC
>JAOTQE010113099.1:0-13087 GCA_025631205.1 Nesometra sesokonis
CTGATTACATTAGAGCACGTTTCAAGTCATTTGGAGCATTTCAACTTTTTCGCAAATTTTACGCGCACGTGCGCTTTATTGTGCGCGTAGCGCGTAAAGATGGCACAATTTACGTTCTTCTTAATATTATGAGTTCCTGACATTGTATTGACAAATTTATACTAATTTCAGGCATTTTAGCTACAGTAACCAGGTCCTACGTGCGCATTAAACTTACGCGTCATTGTGCGCGTTTTTAACGAAAAACAGTCAAAATATGTTAAAAATAGGCATTTTTTAATCACTTATAGCTCCTCAGAATGACAGGTTACCCCCGAATTTTGTTGCACATTCTGAAAGCCTATGACCTGTAGATAGGATATCATGAGTCACCGAAGCTGTCAATAACTTGTGACGTCATAAATTTGTCCTCTACTTTTAAAAAACATGATTTTTAAATAATTGCAAAGTATTTGCTATAGTTAATTGAGGTTATCTTGGTAATCAACTGTCGATTTTCTTCGAAGTTTTGATATCTTAGAGTTAAGATATGTGTCTTAGTTTAACATTTCTTTTAATTTAAATTTGACTGCGTTAAAATGGTGAAATTGTGACGTCATCTGTGCATTCAAGTTTTTTCTTGTACCCTATTACCTAATTAATCATATCATCATAACAATTTGCCATTTGTCAATCATAATTAGGGAAAATAAACTTCAAGTCCATGTGCACATTTTGGTATCTTAACATCCAGTGTGCACGAAATGGTGCGCGTGTACGCGAGCGTTAAAATTTTCTAATGAAAAAGAGAAATTTTAATTTCAAATCGAACATCTTTGAGGCCAAAATTCGGCTCTTTGGTCCTGTGGTCGAATTTTTATGGATATGATATTCTGAAAGAACATTAATCGTAGATATGATTTCATGTATGGCAAATGCAAATATGTCATTGTGACGTCGCCATATTTGCATTTTAATTTAACATAGTAAAAATTTAATGGTATTTGATCATATTAATTTTCGGCATATCTCCCTTATAATTCGTCGAATTTCATTTTAATTTCAGTACGTTAAGGCGGAAACAATTTTCTTTCTAGAAAGAACAATTCTTTTCCATTCACTTTGCATTTTGACTACGTCATTATAATGTAAACGCGAATTTAACTAAAAGAAACAGCGGATCAGCTAACTCATCAAATTGACGAGTTCAATTCTAGTTTGGAATAAGAATTGCTATATCCTTTAAAATTGTACTTATTTGAGTATACTGCATTATTATGTATATGTGTGTAAGTAGTTTGTGTATGTATTTGATTTTAATTTGTCAATTTTTAAAGGGGGCTATTAGCTTAAAGGTATGTTTTCATCACTACCTTATGATAGCCTCCTCCACTCAACAGCAATAACTGTATAATTTGTACTGAACAATATTTGTTAGTGGAAAAAATAAAAGAACAGAACAGAAAGTATATTACGTAAATAACTGAAGTAAAAGTTCTACATACCTCGTCATGCGGGTCTACCACGGGAAAGCCACTGTGTTTGGACTTTGTGCAGCTAAGTACATCAATTATGCGACCAACATTCTCAATTGTGTTTAATGTTACTACAGGTCGATTCATTATCTCACTGAAAAATACACATAACAATGTTTAGTAAACCAACACAACATATTTTCAGACATTGTACTCCATTTGCGTGTTTGGTTAATTTTATTGTACACATTATAATTAAAGTCAACTGGTAATTTTTCTTTTTATGCTGCTAGAATAAATGACAGTCAAATACCAAACGGCTTCCTTTATGGCGAACTGGTAGAAGGCAAACGCCCAACAAGCAGACCACGGCTTCAATATAAAGATATTTGCAAAAACGATCTTAAGGGCATGAATTTTGTTCTAAATAGCTGGAAAAACTTGTTGTCAATCGACAGGGAGACAGGCTGGTGAGTCGTTCATTGGGAAGGTAATTTTCTTACTGTGATTAGAGCATAACTTACCTAGCATGTATATTTGCTGTTAGTTTAGGAGGCTCCCAGGGTAGTATTGGAACACTCTGCAGCTGTATATGTATATCGTACAGACCCTCGTTGAAGATGTCACCTATCCACTTAGCAAACACAAGTACCAACATCAGAGGAAGCCCGTAAGTAATATTGCCGGTAGCCTCGATTAGAATAACAGTAAGGCTGATCGTCATACGAAGTACTCCACCTAGTTACAAAATCAATTTTTAGATAAAATTTTTTTTTAAGTAGTTCAAATAACTCAGATTATGCTTCTTTCGATCTTGGGTAGATTGTAGGTTGATTGTGGGATTAAAAAAAAAGGCTCTCTATAAGATCCAGCTAGAGAAAACTTGGGTAAAAGTTGGGAACCAGGCCATTTAGCATAATTTTGGCATTCTGAATCTGAATAACTACGAACAGAAGTTACTGAGATATAATCAGACCAGGTCAAAGAGGTCAGAAATAGAATTTCTTGCCATTTTTTGGCTAAACTTTCATTAAAGTAAATATAAATATCCATATTGCCAAAAATTTGACACCAAAATTAACTCTCCATGATTAGATTAGTCGTTGCAAAGATATCAAGTATTTTTAAAAACATGGCCGCAATTTTGTTTATGCAAATTAGATGGCCAAAAGCCCAAAATCTTGCTTGGGAACCGGATTAATTACTAATAATATATAATAACCGGATTCAGCATAACAAATTATGCTAAATAGCCTGGTTCCCAACTTTTACCCAAATTTGCCTCTAAAAGTCACATTTTTCTGAAATCCCATTAGTCTATGTTGAATACTGAGTGTTTTATTGAATTACCCAATATTCATTCACATCAACAAATAGTGTGTACCATAAGCCCAGTTCCCATATAGACAAATCTGGTTGCGACTATTTACGAAATGAGCTCACGAGTACTTGTAAAGTTGTCACAAATGAATCGTAATCATATTCGTGATGATAAGTTTAGCTTAGAGAGTCGGATTCACCAATATAGACTCTAACTTCATGATTTTGAGAATTCAAAAAAGTTCCAGTTTAGAGTGAAATTCACATTTCCCAAAGGGTTGGTTTGGAGAGAGTTGTCATTAAAAAAACTTGTTTCTCACCTAGTTGGGCTGCAGCTCCTATTAGTGCATATTTTCCTGGATCTGACAATTCCTAAAAAAGAACATAAATAAAATTTATAAAAAAAATAATAATACTTGATTTTCTAACAGTTGTATCAGTGTAAGTTAAAAATATAGACATTTTTGAATATGAAAAATGAAATCAGGGTTCATCGAAGATTTAATATTTACGGCTAGATCATGGTGAACTTCCACAGAATACATAGCCGTAAAGTGCAGTTCCATGTAAGTACCTACTATTCTGGAATCCAACCAATCAAATCGCGTTACGTTTTAACGCTGTTACGTTGAAATTGCGCATGTGCAATCAATTTATAGAAGTTTCACAATAAATGAAAGAACATTTAATCCAAATCTAAAGATATTGACAACATAAAATATGTGTGACATATGTAAATAATTTGAATGACAAAAGAATGTTAAAAATACAATAATTATAAAACAGTTATTATTATTTAACTTACATGTTCGTGACGAAGGCTGATGAAATCAAAATAGTAGGCGCATGGGACTGCCATATTACAGTGTTAAGATTACCATCTAGCCATAAATAATAAATCTATCTAAATCTATACACTTCGAAACAAGTAAAATTCAGGGACATTTTAAGGACATTCAAGATCATGTTTCTTAAATTTCAAGGACTCTTAATCAGTAGTCTCAGCACTGCTCATTTAAAAAAATGTTAAAAAACATTTTGACTGTAAGTAATATACAATAGACCGAATTAGCGATCTTGTTTACATCTGGTTTTGTGGGTATATTTATAAATAGAGGGCGCGATTTCCTATACTTCGCTGTGTTAAAAGAGCTAAAAAATGACCACTTTAAAGTTATTTATCTGTATTTCTTTATTGGTAACTCATTCCGAATCGTTGGGATATGATAATGTATTCATGTTTCACTAGCTACGCTTAGTTTCAAATTTCAATGAATTAAGCCTGTCAAGTAAGCTGATAACAATGAAAGGTTTTAGGCCCCGTCATGCAGACAGTGCTCCCTTTGTAAAAAAATAACCCTGTTAACATGGTAGATAATGGTAGTGACAAGGTAGACATAGGTAGTTAATAGGGTTAACACTGTAATAACTACAATACACCAACCTTGCTACCTATCTATATTATCCCATTATGACCAAGACCCATAAATCTCTCAATTAACCTCCCAAGGGAGCCTATTGAGGATATGGTCAATAATGCCCTACAATAGGAAAATACAGCCATTGATAGACCTTTAGACTAATGAGATCTGACACCGTGACAATCGGTTACTTATTGAGCTTGAGGTATAAAAACATCAACATCAACAAATATACTAACTAGTTACTAGGTAGTTCTCTGTGGTTTTAGGTAGATCTTTATAGTAATTTAACATGGTAGACCCACCTTGTTTGAGGGTGTTATTTTTTTCAAAGGGCTGATCTGCTAGGTGCACATAGCGGCTTAGTTCTCCTGAGTGGATCAACGGAGTTCCAACTTTTGCCCTAGTTTAAATTATGTTTTCCTTGTAATTTTAAATTTAAGCTAAATCAACTGTGTTCTACTTTACTCTAACACTAAGGCAGATGTTTACTAATGCTTTAAATATGATCAGACTTGCTAAATTTAGCATGTATTCAACCAAATCTTTAGGTAACATTCGCATTTGTCCTGTGTTACACGATAGGACTTCATGCTGTGTTTTGGTTTTCATACCCATGACGGAAAGTTTTCATGATGTCAGAGGCCATCACTAATTCGGTGTATTTACACATATTACATAAGAAGTTTTACTACAAATAAAAATATTGCATATATTTTTCAAGACTTTCAAGAAATCCAAGGATGTGTATGAACTCTGTTAAATGCAATGTTTACTTACCGCCTCAGGTGATAATGCATTTACAAACATCCCACATAACCGACCCCACGCTGCTCCGGTCAGGATACATGGAATAAAAAGTCCGCTTGGAACATTAAGTCCATAAGTCCAGCAAGCCAGGATAAAATAAACAATAAAAAACACAACCAGAGTGCTGACAGAATAAGCATCTAAAAAGACAATATAAAAACAGCATAGTGTTAGATACATTCAATAATAATGTATATTATTATTATTATTATTCAAGCTTTATTTACCACGTATGTAGTTGTAATCTACTCAACGTTTCCATCGATGTGCTTCCATCGTCCTCAAGAGGAAGATCGAAGCACATCGATCGAAACGTTAAGTAGCTTACAACTACATACGTGGTGTACCGCAAACGTTATATGTTTATTGATATCTAACCAAGAAAACCTTTAAGCAATACATTTTTCATTTTTCACTCACAATTTCACGATTTGAGTGAATCAAGGTGGAAATTGTGTTCCGAGTTCAAAACTTGTGTACGATTTTGAAAACCGACGAAATGAACGCGCTTCACATGTTGTAAACTTGGAAGAAGTTATAGTCATAAAACTTACCTGGTGGGTCGTGGAAGAGGTTTTTAATGGAAGCTTCTGGAGTACTGAAAAATAAACTAGCAGTTGCAGAGTATTCACCATCTGCACAAAACATCTAAAAACAAAAAGAAATATTTTTCAGCCAAATCTTGCAAAACTGAACTTCAAGAAAAACTAATTTCATGGTAAACCGGACATTCTTGGTGTATAAAAACATTACTGTAGCCTATTAATTGCCTTAATGTATTTCAATTTTGTTCCTTGAACACTGATATAAAATATAGACAGTCAACTTGTCTTAAAACATCTAGCAAAACTGAAATGAATCTAAAGGCCACCACACATGTAAGCCATCGGCGCGCCCCAAAAGTCACTTGTGCCTCCCCTGCAAGCCAATAGCTTACGTGTGCGGTAAAATTCCATGCGCCGACGGCGCAGCAGAAGGTTTTTAACATGTTTGATATCTAACAGCCACGCATGCCATTGGCTTACGTGTGCGAGGGTCGTAAGCTTTACCTTAACCTGCTAAGTGTATGCGCGTGTTAATTTACAACATTACATTTACGCATATGGAATTAAAGTATGAATGCAAGCGAACACATAGAAATGCAGACTTTTTGCCATAAAATGGCTGAAGGGTAAAGCTTACAACCTCCGCACATTAAAGCCAACAGCACGTGTAGCTAAACTTTGCGCTGCGCCCTCAGCGCACATAAATTCGCTGCACACGTAAGCTTTTGCCGAGCAGCGGCAGCACGAGTGACTGTTGGCGCGCGCCTTCTGTCCTGAAATCATAAAACCAATGTAAATATATAATTTGACTCTCTTTAAACTGTTATCTGTTGATGTCTATTGCAGTTACTGCAGTAATCAAGTGCTGTTAGGTTTTCTTTGGTGACTGCAACACAAGGTCACATCTTGACATGTGGTTTTAAGTAATACTGAACTAATATTCCTCTAACTGAATTACTGCAGTAACTGCAGCGGGTTAATTTTGACATGGACCTAAGGAATTTTGCTTAGCAAATGACCACTTCGGACATGGTTCAACATCACTTTTTTGATGAACACTGAACAAAATGCTTATGAACTTAGGCAGAAGAGTCAGCGTGGTTCAGTTAAAAAATTTCAGCTGATATGTGCGTGTGCAATTATAGCTGTTAACAAGCAACTTGCTTAGCTTTGACACACTGTAAGCAAAGTGCCAAGAAAAACCAAAATGATCAAACACGACAGATATTTTTCTCACTGCATTGTCAGGTACGTTACATCATCATCATCAGGTGTCATCTCCATCTAGAAGGTTGACTTCTCATTAAATGACCAAAGTATACAATACACTGAGCAAAATTCCACTTGCATGTGCTGAACTTTAAAGATTCCAACAACCTATAAACACATTTTACTTTCTTACCTGTAAAGGGTATTTGACCTCTTCTTGAGGTAGTGATCTACAGTCCTGGATATTGTAAATTGCTAAAAATGCTAATGTTGCTGTCACGCTGGCAACCAACATGGCTTCTAGTAGATTCATCCATCGTTTATATACATACCTAAAATAAGAACAAAATACAAACGTGTGAATGAGCTGTGCATCTTTGCATAATCTCATCGCATGACAGATGTAAGGCAGGCAACTTCACCATACTGCATCACACCGTAACATTTGCCTAAATAGAATAATGCTGCCAAGTTTTCAATTACTATACCATACAGTATTATGTATCATTAAACTGTGTGGTTTTTAGCGGTTTAATAAAAAAAAAAACTTTTGTTGCATGATCTACCCTGCATGCGAAAGGTCCTCCATTAAAAAAAAATAAAATAGCCGACAAACCATGGATAACATGGTGTCATTTTGAAGTAAATTGTTTAGTAAATATTTAATTTCTTTACAATTAACATATAAAGGCTTAGTAAAAATGATCATGTGACCCAAAAGTCCAAAAGTAAACTTGAATTTATTATCAAATTAAGAAGACATAATTTTTTAAAATTTGAATAATAATAATTAAAATTTTGAATCCTTTTTTAGGGATACAAAAGTTATTGTACTCACTGTAGGATAATATTGAATGTCTTTGACAGCTCATATAATATTTTTTGGCATATCCCTCAAAGGCATTCAATATGGTACAGTATAAGTATTTACTTACTTTATTCTAAAGACAGATAGTCTATAATTAATAGTGTTGAAGATCGCCCCCAAGAGGCCACCTACAACTGCCATTGCTATAAAAATTGGAATTTCATATCCATAGTAGTCCTTGCCCTATGGAGAAAAAAAAATAGTTTTAAAAATAAATAAATAAATAATAATAATAATAGTAATAACAGTAATAATAGTAATAATAGTAATAGTAATAATAATAATAATAATAATTTTCAAACCGACAAAAATTAAAATTTCAAAACTCCATTTTTTATTCTTAAATATATGCAAGTTACTTTTAAAATAATTGTTAAAATTTTTTTAAAGCTACAAGATGTAAATAGTTTAAAAAATACTGAAGTGCCAGCACCAGAATTTCCTAGAGCGCATGGCATTTACAGGGAGGACAAGAGTCACGATTGAGACGGGATTCTTTGCCTGTAGACACTCTCAAAGGCAAAACATTAACGCTACAAGATGTCAAATGTTTTAAGCATTATTTTACTACCAGGCAATTAGAGTTTCATTATATGTGAGTTCTCACTACAAAATGAGTCGCATCGTAGGTGAGATAAAATTGAGATATTCATTATAAAATACTTTTTAGGTCAGTTTTCATGCAGAAAAACATCCTTTATTTAGATTTTCTGAGATTTATAGTCTTAATTGTTTAAATTTAAATTACTTTATGGGTGATTTTTTTCAAAATGGTATTTCCATACATGAAAACTTCAAATGCTCATATGTTTGGATCTATTTATGCAATGAATGTCATTTAAAGTGTAGATTACAGGATATGCTTTAAAAGAAAGTACAAATACCTCAATTTTGAATTTTTTCACCATGAGACTCGTTTTGTGGTGAGACCTCACATATGTGAGGTGTCGTGACAAACTGAGTCGAGTTGTATGCCAGTTAATTTTGAGATATTCACATAAATAGACAGAAAGAAAGTCATAATTTGATGAAAATGAGATTCCTGTTGTTTTGTTAAGTTTAGTAATTATAATTTTATGATTGCAAACTACCTGTTTATATTAATGTACAATAAACATGTTTTTAAACTACATTTTATAAAGGTTGTTTTTCAAAATCAATGGAAAAACATACAGAAAGTCAACAGTTGTTTATCTTTGAAGTCGATTTTCTCCAAAGTGTGTTTTCATACACCTATGTTTTAAAATGATTTTTCTCTGGTTATACAGAAGCTATGAACCTCATTTAAAACCAATTTAAAGCTTACAATCTGTTCTATCCAAATACAACAATAGCTCGATTTTGGTTTTCTGTACAACACAACTCATTTCGTGGTGACACCTCACATATTTCCTAAGATGATACATTTCAAAGTTTATCAAATTGTATGAGATAACATTTTTTAAGAGTATACATTAAAAGATAAAACAATGTATGAATTTACCGTAAATTGGCCAAAGTTGACGAGACCAGGACTAGATAAACTCCATGGATCATTATGATAATAACTAAGTAGTACATTCAATGTAAACGTAGATACCATGGATGCAAAAAACTACAAAAAAAAAAAAACATTCATAAAATAATAATCAAATTTGAACACCAATCCAGTATTCAAAGTGCAGTTTAAAGACCCTGTGTCAAAGCAGTCACCAAAGAAAACAATAGCACTGGATTACTGCAGTAACCGCAGTAGACTTATAGCAATAGATTACTGCAGTGCAGTAACTGCAGTAGAATCATTTTAACACAGTCTTTAATATGTCTAGATTGTCCATAGGCCTAGTGTATACAATGACTCGTGTCCACTAAAAAAACAGTACATCTGTTGAAACCAGTTTGGGTTATCCTAGTGTATACAGATCCACAAATCCTCTGTCATGTATGTTGTAGTGCCAATTTTTGGCAGGACATGATATGGCCCTTAAGAAAGAGGAATATCTTTAAACGTGTAAATATCATCCACCACCCTTTAGCTCTGGGGGTAAGATGTGGTAGTAACTAAAATAACTGTATTATAAATTTTATTGCTATCAGAATCAATTATTATTCATATGAAACTCTCATTTGCACTATTCTGCACACACTTTAGCATTAAAAATGTCAAGTTTAAACTCTTCCTTACTATTCTCCATGTTAGACTTTGATTCCAGAAGCTTGCACCCTCTTCTAAACTGAACAGGACGCCACCTACAGGCGCACCGAATGCCGACGCAACTCCAGCAGCAGCTCCTCCCGAAACAAAATCACGTTTTTCATGATCCGATCGGAAATATTTAAAACATTTAAAATCCTTTTTAAAAGAAGTTGATCGTCCCTGAGAAATTCCGGCAGCAACGACTGCACCTGAGTGTATCATTGGTCCCTCCTGCAAAAGAGAAAGGTTATGAGAGATCAGGTTGATTTCCTACAACAACTGCACCCAGTGTATCATAAGTCCCTCCTGTAAAAGAGAATGGTTAATAGCCAATTCCTTCTGAAATCCAAAAATTTAACATTCTAAAATTGCAGACTATATTGTATTCAAATTTACAACAACAACAACAACAACAACAACAACAACACTGATCTGTCATATCTATGTATTAATCAAAAAAACTTTCAATAACTTCAATAGTCCATCCAATCTGATCTGTCATCTCTATGTATCTTTGGTATCTTTGGTATCTTTTATTTCAATAAGTAAAAACATATACATACATCAAGAATTGTAACCATTGCAGCAATTAAAGCTGAATTAAGGAATACAATTACATTTAAAAAAACACAAAAATAGACAATATTACAAAAGAGTTTACAAAAATAAATTATGTAGAAACAATACTAAAAACCTATACAGTATAACATACAATATTGCATCTTTACCGGCAACAGACTGAGAAATGTCACTTTATCAAAGATATAATGTACTCACTATCTCTAGGTCCCAGTCGCACCACTTGAGAGTCGAGTGGTACGACTGGGACCCTGTGGAAAAGAAAAAAAAAGTAAAAAAAACAAAACAAAATAAAACAAATTTAAGCAGATTTCTTGAAATGAATTTGAATTTGGACTGGAGAATTAAATGCAAATGGGGGAAGGACGCACTGTGTGCTGAGGGAAAAAGAAAGAACTAAAGGTACTTTAAATGTCCTTAGTTTCTAGTACTTTAGGAAGATATGGAATTGGACTAAATTTAAATCGATTAGTTTTACATTTGAGATGTTTAGGTTTATTCGGATTTCTTAGATTCATTGATGAGGTGTTATGTGATAATTCAAACCATTTATTAAATCTAGTAGATTTGAAGGCTTTAATGGCAAAGTCAGCACACAGTGCATCCCTGCGGGCAGATAAGGTCTCCAGTCCAAATT
The DNA here is from genome assembly GCA_025631205.1 of Nesometra sesokonis. Lineage (NCBI taxonomy): Eukaryota > Metazoa > Echinodermata > Crinoidea > Comatulida > Antedonidae > Nesometra > Nesometra sesokonis. The sequence continues at coordinate 11,020 of JAOTQE010113099.1, forward strand.
CACAAAGGGCTGTATCATATGATATAAAATCTTTACCTAATATGCATCGAAAAACTATGCGCTGTATTCTCTCTAATTTGGCGGACTGTGCCAAATTAGAGAGAATACAGCGCAAAGTTAAACCAAAACAACTTTCAATAACTTCAAAAGTCCATCCAATTAGAATTGACTAAAGGTAAACGCTACTAACCTTTCCAATTGCTAGGCCTCCTGACATTCCAAAGATGACCCCAATGACCTTAGTAACGAGAGTCTTGAAGCGGACCACATGAGGTATCTTGACTCCATTTAAGTAACATTTAATTTGAGGTATGCCACTGCCAGCAGCAACAGGCTGTAAAATAATAAGGCATAAAATACCTTGTTTGTTATCCCGTTTAAAATGTTAGGGTAGGGGTGAGCAGAAAAAAAATACCTTTTTTAAAGGCTGGTTTTTAAAATGAATGGAAAATCAGGCAGGAAGTTAGCCTGTCTCACAGGCCTTATGGTCGGGTTTATTCAGTTTTATTACTTGATTCCTTTTAAGGCACTATTGATGTTCCATACTCACTTATTTCTGTTTTGCCATAAAGCTTCTTAAAACGATTCATGTGTAACAATTCGCACCCAAAATACGGGTGCAAATGGTCACACTTGATTGAATTCGAAAATCATGTGATACCATTACATCACTCTCTCATGCTAATCAAAGTTTGGTGTTGCGAAGGCTTTCACGCTTGGGTCTACCCATGGGCAAAAGAAAATCCCTAGGCCTAGTCAACGTGATGGACGATTGCAACTGCACAAGAAATAAGAACTGAGTTTTTTTATATGAATAGGACAAAATTACATTCGTGAGAATACTTTCAGGTATAATTTGTTGTTTGGTAGGTTTCTCAACTGGTGGTAGTCTAGCTGTTCATTCGAAAGGGGAGCATTTTGATTGGTCGACTCTACTAGTAAACATTTATTCGATCCGCCCACTTGCCAAATACGGAGTGGCAAAATACGTCATTTCTTTCTTGTTTCAGCTAGCGTTTGACAAGTCCCTTTCTGGTGAAAAATTATATGACTTATTTTTGTCGTCATTGGCGGCGCTACATTATTACGAAAAACGACTTTGCAGAAGTGACATGGGCCAAGTCTAGCAGGAAGTCAACAGTTGCTTATCTTTAAAATCGATTTTCTCCTAAGTGTGTTTTCACACATGTACATTTCAAACTGATTTTTCTCTGGTTATATTCAAGACTCATTTTGTGAGAGAATTGTAACGGTTTTATTTTCTAAAACACAAACTTTATTTTTATCAATTACTACCAAACTGTGTACTGCAGTTATTTAATCTCATACTCTATCTACAATAATTCAAACCTAAGTGACAAAAATAAATTGCCAGGGATTGTGTGTGTGCGCAATTTTTTGCAGTATTAATATTTTTACTCTCCTTTGATTTATTTTTTTGTAACATTTCCACACCATTTTGCCTTTGATCATGAAGATTGATTTTTATATGGGCAATTTTTATGAATAAAGTGAATAAAGTGAATGAATGAATGAATGAATGAATGAATGAATAAATGAATGAATGAATACAAATCAAATGTATTATTTGAACAATTTGACTCCACAATCAACTCTCTATCGCCAATAGTTAATAATTTATGACTATAAAAAAATGTTTTACCAAGCCAAATAAAATTTTTTTACCATGGTAAACATGATTTTTAAATTCAAATTCTGTGGACCTAAAAGTGTATAAAAACGTTGATTTAGCTAGTAAAGTAACTGCCTGTTTTTCGAAACAGTTCAGCTTTCAAATTTTTGACTACTACAAAATATATTTTGGGTGAGCTTACCTCAACATAAGTCACAAGGGATGCAGCTATAGCAACTAGGCCAACATCCAATGCCAGCCACAAAAGAAAGGGAACAAGAATGTTCACATCCTCCAGATCTCGATCAATATCTAGATCAAATATTTAAGGACTACAAGAAAAGTCATGTTCACACTAAGGCCGTGTTTCCGCAGGAAAAAATTATCCGATAAATTATCCTGATAAAAATTATCCGATAAAAGTGCTGCAGAAAC